>LPNX010040975.1:175543-229470 GCA_001517045.1 Pseudotsuga menziesii
CAAGATTGAAAATTCTATCACCATCGGTTGATATTGCAATGTCCTCTGATTCAATCTCCTCAAGGATTGTGAGTGGCATTTTTCCTTTTAGATTAATTTCATTATGTTTCCAAGGTTTAACATAATTTTCATTGATTCTTTCACAATTGTCTATTGATTCTGTGTCCGCCATGCAAATAGGACAAAAGCATGTTATCTTACTACTATCAAATGAAAACACATTTTAGAAGGTTTTTGTTTTGATTGAGTGTAAATATTGAGTTCCATAAATAGTGATAGCATCATATGGGATTGATCTGTGTATATCTTGGATTCCAATATGCCAAAAAAACTTGTCCAGCATAAACAATTTACATGTACATGTGAGTAAAATGTTACTATATGTACATATTCAAGTCATTCGAAGTTGAATAATTTTTTTTTGAAAAAAACGTTCATACCTGTGCACATCCTTTGATTGTTTATTACAATCATGGATAATATTTACATGACACCAGTGAACAACTTTATTAGCACACACAAATCGATCGACATAATGGTTCGTTTGATACCTTCGAAGTGCTTGTTTTACACATGCCCTTGCACCATCGTGCTCCCCTTTTTCATGAAAATTTTTTAAAAAAATCCAACGATGTTTAATATTTGTTTTTTATGAAGGAAACATAGCCAAAAGAATGATCATGAAGATTTAAATTTTGTTTCACATCCATATGACGATATCGAATGTTCATTCATTAGAATTACATGTGTTTTCAATGAACCATAAATAATATCAAAACAATGTTGTACATAATGCGTATCATGTGTACGATCATCACTGAATATAGAAATGATATTCCTTGATTACATGTCGATTGTCATTTGTGCTTTCTATATAATCAACATTGTGTTGAGCATGTCTATATAGAACATGGACAAATATAGAAACTTGGGCAGAATGATAATATTCACTTTGTATTTATGTTTGTGCTTCAAATGTGTAATTCTCTACAAAATCAACCACAGAAAAAATAGTTCCTATTTGAAAAAAATCACATGATTGTTTGAATTGTATTTCTTGCTAGTGTTTTCTATGTGAATGTTTCATGTATCTATAAGTTTCTTTTTGGAAACTTCTTCAAAAACTTTGTAACACTGATTTTATCTTCTTGTAAATCTATCCTTTTCGAAAGAGCATTTGTAGAACTTGTAGAATTATGGGAATAAGTGGCATATTCATATCTCTTCCAATCAACTATTATATTTGACAATGACTGATCATTAATATCAATAGGATATTTATTGTGTAATAAAGCTATGTTTCCACAATTATCACCTTTCTTTCCACCGACACATCTTTGTTGTAAAATGTCTCATGACTATCTATTTCACATAGAATTTCAGATATAAAAGCACGAATTGTGCAAGGAGGTGAATTCAACCAAAATGTTTTACACAAACTGAAGAAATGTGTCATAATATAATTAAAACTCAACATTATATTGACAACAACATGTGTCACGAATAGTGATAGGTCTAACATACCATGGTTTCTGTTGTACAAATGTATTTATTGACAAATTCACTTCTCCGTGTTCATCTTTGAATTTATTGAACAATTGTATTTGAGTCATCTCCAATATATGTTTTGGATGGATTTCATACTGATTTCAAGACATTGTTCATCGTATCACATCCCTTGAATTTGGTGAAACATGAGAATTTGCCACCCAATATCCATGCATCATAGCTTTAACACTTTTACTAACCCTATATTTACAAGGTTGTCTACAAATAATTTTCCAACAAGAAAGCTAACCATTTTCATCTATCTATAATCGATTTTTTTTTATATTTGTACAATGTTTTCCACGAAGTTTCTAGAACTTTTCCGATCCTTGTTGTAAAACGTTTTTGTCTAGTACGAGATGAAATAACTGTTGTTTGTATTATTCTACGTGCAACACTAGTATATTTCTTTCTATATTTTCCAATAATTTTTAATGAATTAGCTATATTTTTTAACACATTTTTCTTCACCTTTGAGTATTTTGTTTTCTTTTGAGTACCCAATAATGTCCAAGCTTCCCTCAAATTCTCGGAGACTAACAAACACCTCAGAATTTGAGCTTGTGTTGCCACTTATTCTTTTTCCAGACATTGTTCATGTTTCTTTTCAGCATGATATCATACAATATGGTAAGGTTTTGTGTTTCCAAATTTTCCTCTATCAACATTCTACAACATGTCATCTTCAATGATGAAGCCACCTATATATATTTCAATTTCAATTTAGCATATTCCAAATATACTTAACTTGAAACATAAAAATATGACTCATAATTATAATTATAATTACATCGTTTAAAATCTTTTAATAATCAATATATATATATATATATATATACCTCTAGTGGATTGAATATTTGCGTCATTTTTTTCTTCTTCAATGTCTTCAACATATTCAACATCTTGATCCACATTAGGACATAAATATGTATCTACATTTGGAAATTATTTTAAAAAATACAATCATTTACAAAAACTAGTTACTACATTTTAAACAAATTTACAATATTTGTACATACCTAGTTCAATTTCTTCTTGAGTTTGATTTTGAACATTCATATCATCAACATTTTGATCCAAATCTCTATTTACATCATCATTTGTAATTACATCATCATTAGCGATTTCTTCAATATTTGTACTCTTTTGTTTCTTTTTTCCCTCGTATTTGAGGCTTTGTTTTTCATTATGTAAGGCATCATCTCGAGTGCAAACAAATTTCCTCTTTCGTGCTTTTTTGTTGCCCATGATTATCCAATGTATACCTTCACCTTATAATAAATTTCCCTTGAGAGAATATTAATCATCAAAGAAAAAAATCACCTTAAAAGACTTGCCATAAAGTATTGCTTAAAATAATTAGAAAAAAAAATTCACCATAAAATAAATTGGTGAAGAGTTTTTAAGAAAATCCGTACCAGAAAATATTTCCTAGAAACATATTCATTAAAGAAACAAAGTCTCCACCTTATAAGATAATTTCAAAGAACACTTTACAATAAACATTTTACCATAAAAATTTTTCCAAAAGAATCTTTACTATCAAAGAAAAGGAGCCTCTATATCAGAAGATAGTTTCTAAGAACATTTTACCATTTAAAATAACATTTTACCATAAAAAATTTCCCAAAAGAATCTTTACTATCAAAGAAAAAGATCCTCCGTATTAGAATATAGTTTCTAAGAACATTTTATCATAACAAATTTTCCAAAAGAATGTTTACTATCAAACAAAAAGAGCCTTCATCTTAGAAGATAAGTTTTAAGAACACTTACTAGGAAAATCACCCCTCATCTGTAACTGTGTAAAATGTAAATATCTTTAAAAATGCGAAAATATCTTTATACATGATTCTTATAAATATGAATCTAATTGGTTTTTTGAAAAAATGCTTCAATCTTTTTCCTGCCGACGAAAAAATTCAAAAAAAGGTTTTTTGGCCAAACTATTAGTTCAACCGAACTCTTTTCCATCCATTAAAACTAACTTTCTACCAAACTCTTTTCCATCCATTAAAACTAACTTTCGGCTAAGCTTTTATTGTTTTCGGCCGAAATATTAGTTCAGTCGAAAACATGTAAATTTTTAGAAATGGTATTCCATCCCATTTTTTACTCTTCTTCCAATTTTGAAGAGATCGAATCATATCAGCTGCTTAGAATTTCTCTTCACAAATAATACCATTAGTTGCATAATTCAATCTACTTTCTATAGATACAAATTTTGTTGAATTTGGTGTGATACACTAATTTTATTTATTATATTTCTTAGAAGGTGTCTCGATTGCTTCAAAATTTAATAGAATTCATTGAAATAAAAATTCAATAACCTCTTAAAGACACCATTAAAAAAATTGAAAAAATCATGGTAGAAAACATTGATGTGTTCTCAGATTGGTCCACTTCAAAAAATTCTAATAATTATTGTATGCGGATGTTGGATACAAACTTATAGGAAAATTTTAGTAAAATATGTCTAGATCAACATACCATATTTTGTTTTTAATGAACAATAGTTTAATAATGAATAAAATGTTGTCTAAAAACATTAATATTTATCATAATTTCATTAATTAATAACATACTCTGAAACACTTGCAAAAATGACATATCAAATGCTAATAAGAAAAATCCAAAAAATAACCAATAGAAAGCTAAGACAATTCTCTACAAGTTTTGTTTTTGCTACAAAATGAAATTCTAAAAAAAAAATCTAATTTTTTTTTCTTCAAAGTTGAAAAACTTGCAAAAACAACACTGCTTTTGTCATAACCCCCCAAAAATAGACACCCAGATTCATGATTTCACCCTTCTCTTCTTCCATAGTAGACTGTTTCTCTCTCTTTCTCTAGTACAATACTTGAGTGTAAGATGTGTGTGAATGAGAGAGGTGCCTCACCTATTTATATTCATTAGGTGAGTGCCTCAACTAACTAACTAAGTTGGCCAGGTTCCCTAATTAGGGATGACCTACCCTGGGAGACTCAAAATACATTTTATATATTACTTTTGTGGGTACTATTTCCCCTACTTACAACAACGGTTTTATCTCATGACATGCACATGACCAATTACATCAAGGACATATCCGAATGGATGAATAACATCTCCGAAGGAGAATACAAGAAAAGTACAATAAAATATCTTCATAACTTACAATATTTTAACACTCCCTCTTAACTTACAATGTCTATGTGTCCTATCACTGCATCTCTTATTATATAATGATGAGATGGATAAGATTATAATCTTCATCTTCATCATTATAATTCTTATGGATCATATTCCTCATTACTTTGAGGAATGTTTTACTTTCTTTCATCTCAGCTGCAATATATTCATACTTAGTTGTATTGAGAGAAACAATCTGCTTTCTGCAATATGTTGGAGTGATATTTTTGTTTGTAGCATTATCAAATAAATTCATCATATCTTTGTAGTACCCTTTGCATTCCACACCATTTTCTTTGCATATTTTACTTGGATAAGTAAAATTTCCTCTAGATTTCATCATACCTCTAATCCTAAGAATCATGTCAAGATTCGCGATCTTTGAGATCTATCGTAGTCACTCCCTCTGAGGTGGAGCACCATCATCCCTCTGCATCTTTATTAGGACATCGTAGTGACAGGTAGCCTCATATTCTACTAGTCTTCTTTGTATCCATCTATGTTGTTTTCATCCTTTATAGGATTCTATCTTCAACCTTGTAGTAAAGGTTGGAATCTACATCACTTGAGGTGATCCTCCAGCTCCTTATGTAACTATATGTGTTGTCCTAGGGGTGCCTGCTGAGCTTGTATCAATCCTTTTGTGCATAGGTGGTTCTCTGTAGAGAGTCTCAAACCATATAGGTTGACCGATCTATTCTTATAGTTTGATTACACCAACCTTCTAGTGTAATATCTACTACTAAAGAGGTGTGTCTAGGTTGATATACTACATGAACCTTGCTTCAAATATTTTGATACTTTTATCTATGGTATACTTGATATTGTAGATCTACTTGGAAGGCTTCATAATACTTCCCTTCATGTCTTGAACTCATATCCAAAAGTCATTATGTATTATCGACTGGTACTTCTAGATCATATCATCCTTCCATCACAATTGAACTATTAGGTTGTGAGATGTCCTTCTATTCTTGGTGGGAATGTTATTCCTTCTCATTGTTTCTCTGCTTGGAATGATATTTTAGGGCTTGATTGTCGTATCTTCTTCTTTTTCCATCAATAAATCATGTAGTCCTCCATATGCGATATTCCTACTAGAAAAACTCTCTTGACTAAATTTCGAAGACCATTCAAAAATTGTAGTTTATGCTTTTTCTTCTTTGACATTGTCTTCAATGGCTTCTAATTGCTCCTTGAGATGAGATCTTCTTGTGAAGTAATCATTGAATGTTTTATGACATTTCACCTTCACATCCTTGAGTTGAGTTCCCAAGGTCATCTTCATACATGATGTTCATTGCATTGAACATATCCTTGGGAGTCTTCAAGGATGATACATGTGAGATCCAATGGAGACAAAATTACTCATCTTTGTTTTGACTAGGCCCTTCTTTGCTTTGACTTCATCTCTGTCTGTATATGTGGCTTCTTCTTTGACATAGTTCTTCATGGTATGATTCTTCAAGTATGATAAACATTCTATAATTCCATGCTTATAATTTATCGACTCTTTCAAGCTTGTCCTCAATCTTGGTACTATTTTTCATAATGATAAAAATGAGAACCTCAAAATGGAGATAGAGAGGATGGAACTTACCAGTGAAATTGCTTCAACTTGATGCTTGTTTCAAGGATCTTTTTAAAGAATGATTTTGGTGGACCTGGGGTTTTATAGAGAAACCCTATTTTTTCATCCTAGGTATCTTTTATATCTAATTGGATAGAAATATGCACCTCCTCAAGGAAAGCTGAGAAGCATACTTGTTTTCCCAAAACTGTGGACATAATTGCAAAATATCTGATGCCCTATTTTTCTCTGGTAGCGGCGTTAGGTCAAAATATAAAATCGTGCAAAATTATAAACTTATTACATAGAGATATGCACCCTCCTAGGGATAATTTTATGGTCCTCTTGCTTCAACTGATTGGTGGAGGGAAGTGCCCAGAATAGGAAGCCCTATTTTTCCCCCTTATTCTTCTACATAAATGACTGATTTTGTTTCTGCTATAGATCTAAATTTTTGTCTCCTCAAGTTATGAAATTATGTCCCGAAATAACCTTCTCTATACTCTTTTCAAAACCATGGGTTAGAGAAGAATTGGATTCACCAGTTGGGACTTATGCAAATTTTCCCATTGTGACTTATTTCAGCATTGTACATCATAGCAAACTTGTACGGACTTCGACATTTCATTTTTTGACATTCATTTTCTAAAACATTTACCACATCAACCACACTATGTTGCCTATCTGAAACATCTTTCTAAATTTCATTTGGAGCTTCCTATCCCGATATATAGCTATTTTACCTAGGTCACTTCTTCACGTATGAATTCTGGGAGAGGTTGGAACCCTGAGTTGGAGGAATCATATCTCCTATATTATAGCAAATATGAGGATGAAAATTTTACAAAGGGTAGAGTAAGTTTTATATTATTCTTGTCAAAGTTTCAGTTCTTGATCCTTCTTCAAGCTTGAGTTATAGAAAAAGTCCCAACATGATTAGTTTTTGTCTTCTAGGGTTTTCAAGCAAGAAACCCTAATCTTCAGTAGTTGTAGATGTAGCAGTGTTTTGGTTGTACAAAGAATTATTTTAGGGTGGATTTTATACCATGTTATATTTTTAATGGTTATACAAGATATAAAAAAATTCAACATCATAACATCATAACCATAAGTAATGGATCACTGAAAGAAAGAAAAGTGCAACAACACAAGAGAACACAGAGATTTTCCTCGGGGAAACCACAAGGGAGAAAATCCCACAAAAATTGCACAGTATAGAATTCAACCAAGTACAGTGCAAAACCCCAGCAAAAAGAATAGTTGCTTATCTTCCACAGTAGACTCTCTCTCTCTCTCTCTCTCTCTCTCCAACACAATACTTGAGTGTAAGATGTGTGTGAATGAGAGAAGTGCCTCACCTATTTATATTTTGTAGGTGAGTGCCTAAACTAACTAACTAAGTCATCTGGGTTCCCTAATTAGGGCCGAACTACCTTGGGAGACTCAAAATACTTTTTATATATTACTTTTGTGGGTACTATTTCTATGGATTACAACATAGGGTTTAACTCATGACTTTTACATGACCAATTACATCAAGGACAAATCCGAATGGATGAATAACAGGTTTGAAGGAGAATACAACAAAATTACAATAGAATATCTTTCGAAGTTACAATACTTTAACAAGTTTTTCTCCTACGACTTTGGAGGCCAATTGATATTTGATTATGGAGGCCAATAGATATCTGATTACAATGGATCATAATAGTTGGATCAATAAACTCACAAGAAAGACCCTTACTGAAGGAAGAAACTTCAGAGGTTTAAATATTAGTTGTATTAGGATCAAGATTAATTAGTGGAGTGCTACAATTATATCAATTTGCTTGACTCGTGTTTGGAGAACCTCGGATGTTATGTTATCTACCCTGGCTCATTTAAAGAAAGTTGATTTCACCATTATTGATCAGTAGAGTAAAAAATACTTTGTATTAGAACCAGATGTACCCAGATTCTTTCGAAAGAGAGACTGGCATTATCATTCGTTGTAGTTTTAAAACCAAACCATTAGGTTTTGTCTATAAAAATACCAAGTTGGAGAAGCCCTCTGCGACACAGCCACCCACGGTGCAGTAAAACAACAAACATAAAAAAATTTAGTCATCCCTCTTGTTGATGGGTCCATTCCCTTCATCTTGACCGATGCATAAATCATACTGGGACCTCTAATTATGGCCTGTGATTTGGGTTTACTAAAAATTGTGGAACTTGCACTGGACTGCATGCAGAAATTGATAGTGCACGATTACATCAAAGTAGAGGCTGATACGACCGGTGGCCCTGATAGCGAGCTTCTATTTCATCTCATGGAATCAGTCTGCAAGTTCCACAATTTGGGGGATAAGAACATTGAACTCGTGGTGCTAAAAACCCTACTTTCGAATAATAGTCCCATGTCTTCTTACATGTGTGTCTTTATTGATTTCACGGTGCCTTTGTCCAGTCTGCACACTTCTTTCATCATTAATGCATGGGTTAGTCAAGGTTCAGTTGATGTTCAGGTATGACAGGGGGAAACTCCTCATAGGTCGTCGACAAATGACAAAATCTTGATGGGAACCTCTCCATTAAAAAATGCCTTCGGCATAGTAAGAAAAAATCTACTTGCACATCCGATGGAAGACTGTAAAAAAACCACTTGAATTATCATAACTTAGTAAAAATGTCTTAATATATTTTAAGCAATCCCTAAAGAATTTTTTTTTAAATAAAAGAATACAAAAACCATATCCCACTTAATCATTATGCGAAGTTCATGTTATCTACTAAATCAAGGTTGTTTTCAATCTAATTTTACATAGCTAAATGGCTACCATGGCATTCATTCATCTTCTGCATGGTAACTATCTAATACTTAAACATATTAATAGCATGTAGGTTTAACCTAATATTCTAAATAATTGTACTACTATTATGAAAAGTTAACTACTTCGTTGTAGAGAATATTATTAGCAGTTAATCTTATATTCATGACTCATTCGATGCCTATGTTCTGGGTTGTATTGCATTAGACTGCTAATTTAATTAGTTGTGTGGTTAAATTTTAGTCTTAATGGTTGGAAATTAATCATTGGATTTTAAATGTATCTTTATTGATACATTAATCACGGAATGACTATGTTTCTAAATGTTAATAGCAACATATGCTTGACCTTAGTCAATATGTACAGACTTGTTTTTACCTTCTTAGGTATCATTCTCCATATAAAACAAATACTTGTCCTTTGAATTATGAGTAGGAGAGAGATAAACTTAGTTCCTATTGAGCTCATCATGAGACTTGTTTAGGGTTTATAAATGATTGACTCATTGTTTAGGGAAGTATTTCCCTTCATACGGTTAGGGTTTGGGTGACTATTCTGATATACCTAAGCATAATAAATCCACATGTATTTTAAAATTTAAATAAAATAGTCTAAGTTATGTCGAGTTGTTACATGATTTGACATAATAAAAAACTGCTTAACACATACATGCAGTTTGGATTATGTCCACTCAAGTGAACTTGGCTCCATACTTTAGGGACATGTGATTCTAGTATTGGATACTTAGTAACAACATAAGTATGCTTTCTTTCTTGATACCAATGTGTCTTAGCCTTACACCTTTTCTTATGTTCAATTTCAAGTTGAAGAAGCAACCCAAGGTTCTCTTCTTCTCAATGGTGCTACTAATCCAAATAAACATAACCATATAGGTTAGTCTTCTGATTCGTATCATACTTGAGCCCATATTCAACTGTACCCTCCAATGTATGCTTTGCAACCAGTTGAGCATGTCATGGATCCATCGAAAACTGGCTCAGTTCGTTCCTAGCAAATCATGTGTCTAGTATTATACTCATCAGGCACATCAAATAATTTGATGATACATCATGGCATCAACCGTCTCTGATGAAACAAAACACAATAGCTTCAGGTTCGATGCCATAGCTGTGGTAATGGCCTTGTGGTCTATCATCCCGAAATCCTTCAGGATCTATATGTCCCTTGTTCAAGGGAGATTCCATCCACACTCTGCCACACCTCCATTCCTAGAAGGTAGTGCATCATACCCAAGTCCTTCATCTCGAACTTGAAAGTAAGTATCCTTCTTGAAACTTTAAATATTTCCTCTTTTCATATCAAGAAAAGGTCATCGACTTATAACAGTAGCATTACTAGTCTTTCACCTTCAACCTTGAAGAAAAGTTTGTAATCTTATTTACTCTCAGCAAATCCTAGCGCCATTAGTAATCTGTCCATCCTATCATACCATGTCGATCTTCAAGATATTCTGCAGTCACTCCCTCAGAAGCGTAGCACCATTCTCCCTATGCCTTTCATACTATATTGAAACATTTTATATTGGAGTGACAAGTAGATTCCTATTCTACTAATATTCTATGTATCCATCTAGGGTCACTGGATACCGAGATCCTATATCTTGAACCATTTGAATATTTCTTGTCACACCCATATGTGAGCTAATTGTCATCCTCTATAGGATTTCATCTTCAACCTTGTAGAAAAAGGTTAAGATATTCATCATTCTAGGTGATATTCAAGATCCTCATGTAGGTGTTATCCCATGAGTGCCTTCTAATCTCGCATAAGTCCTTATTTAATTCTCACACATGAGTCTGCATGTCACATGTCTCAACTCCCAGTGGCTGCAAATGTCTCTTCGTAGTCGATGCCTTCTTTCTGTGAGAAGCCTCATGCTACGAATCTTTCCTTGTATCCAACGATATTGAGATATACTACATGTTGGATCTTGTAGATCCATAAGGAAGACACTACATACTTCCCTTCACGTCTCAATACTGCATCCTAGACATCATTCATCTTGAACTAATGTTTTCCTTCCCTTTGTTCTTAGCTACTTCTTCATAGCTAGAAGGATCTGCATCAATAATGTCGCTGAACAGTGTCACATAACTTAGAGTGTGTTTGAGGCCTCTTGAAGTCTCATCATACTATTTTTCATTTTGGTTAATTTCTTGTGCCCAAGGTGGTATTTATCTATCGAGGTCAATATACCACTCTCTTTATATCTATCTGAAGATTATTGGAGTGAAACTTGAACTTTTGTCACTTTTTCTTTGGAACAAGTCTCATCCTTCTTTTCTTGTAGGAGATTGTGCATGATCTTTCCTACAAGTTAAATGCACCAGTTGTATGGTTATAAACATTTCATAAGGGATATTCATAATGCGAAATTCTTATGCACAATGATCTAATCATGTAGCTATTTTAGCCAATACAACATTCATTCATATATGGTATTCACGAAAACTTTCCAAATGCCTTCCATCTCTACCATAACATTATTGAGATTGTACACTAATCCCAATATGTCATCAAATAGGCCCATTTCACCCTATATAAGTAGCAATGGTGTTTTATATCACTATAGACTACTTACCCATAACATGGATAGTAGTATATTGTTCATTAATGCAGACATTCTATCATGCATAATACATTTCACAACTAAACCATATCATATAAACAACTAGATATATATGAAAATACAATTCAAATACTTATCTTTATTTGTTTCTTGGATAGACTCCTTCTTGAGCCTTCAACTTCATCATTTTCTTCATTCATAACATCATCATTTCTTATCCAAATGCTAATATGGATAAGAGGTTCTTCAAGAATTGAGTCCTTCATATTCCTCATAACTTGAGGGATCTTCTTTGAATCGTGAGAGCTTGACCTTTAGTTGCTCCCATATTCTGTTCTCTTATTATGAGTCGAGCTTCTTCTTGTGTGCACACTTCCCAGAGTCTGCTGAAGGTAATCACTTCCTTCTGGCACACATTCCTTGAATGAATGAATCGCGTGATGATGGGAGGCCATTCAAGGCGATTGTAACAATATCTTATTCTTATTCAATTTCTTAATCATAGAATTGAACACTTCCTTTTGGTGTCTTCAAGGATGATGCGTGAGGGATGAGATGATATTTAATAGAATCTACAATGATTCGCTTGCCTCTATCCTTAGCCTCATCTCCATCTGGCTCCTAGACATTTCTTACTAAAATACTTATCCAAGTCAATTTCTTCAAGGATCATAGAGGTCCTATACTTCCATACTCGGAAGTTGTCCGTTTAACCAATATTATCATCAAGATAGCATTATTAGTGATTTTAAATGAGAACCTCAAATGTAAATAGCAAAAATTTAGATCTTACTGATTTGAGGGGTCCATCTTGGTTGCGGAGCTCACTAATCTAGGGTTTGTCAGAGAAACCCAAATTTTCAAAACTTAGATTTTAAAAATTCTAATTGGATAGAAAGATCGAGCTCTTCATGTGGAAATTGAACCCAGGTGTTAGAAAAATTACACTCACAACAATTGCCAATTACACATGCAAATTACTCACAAAGGATACTGAATATGGAGCAGAACACTAATCTGTATTGAATAAGTGTACAATAGCCAACGATGTGAAGTCATAGGATAAAACAATGAATAATTACATGAGAGATTCAAATCCATAAGTATGCCATTCAAATTTGGTCAAAAGCAGGCTTACTAAATCTAAGCAAATCCCCCATAGGTGCATAAAGCAGTTTCCAAAACTGTCTAGGAGCTCACGAATTGGAAAAATAAATTAGGCAAGTAAATAGATGGTGGAAGGACAACTCATACATGCTTTTCATAGGAGAAAAGAGAGGAGGATGATGAGGAAAAAAAACAATTTAACTTCACCTAGTCAAACTTTCCCAATTGCCTTAAAACTCAGAAAAAGCAGGCAATAAAGCAGAAAAAGCAGACATGCGCTAGGGAGGATAGGTTAGATGCCATAGCTATGGTAATGGTCTTGTGGTCCATCATCCTGAAATCCTTCAGGATCTATATGTCCCTTGTTCAAGGGAGATTCCATCCACACTCTGCCACACCTCCATGCCTAGAAGGTAGTGCATCATACCCAAGTCCTTCATCTCAAACTTGAAAGTAAGTATCCTTCTTGAAAATTTAAATATTTCCTCTTTTCATTTCAAGAAGAGGTCATCGAATTATAACAATAGCATCACTGGTCTTTCACCTTCAACCTTGAAGAAAAGTTTGTAATCTTCTTTACTCTCAGTAAATCCTAGAGCCATTAGTAATCTGTCCATCCTATCATACCATGTCGATCTTCAAGATCTTCTGCAGTCACTCCCTCAGAAGTGTAGCATCATTCTCCCTGTGCCTTTCGTACTATATTGAAACATTTTATATTGGAGTGACAAGTAGATTCATTTTCTACTAATATTCTATGTATCCATCTAGGGTCACTGGATACCAAGATCCTATATCTTGAACCATTTGAATATTTCTTCTCACACCCATATGTGAGCTAATTGTCATCCTCTATAGGATTTCATCTTCAACCTTGTAGAAAAAGGTTAAGATATTCATCATTCTCGGTGATATTCAAGATCCTCGTGTAGGTGTTATCCCATGAGTTCCTTCTAAGCTCATACAAGTCCTTATTTAATTCTCACACATGAGTCTGCATGTCACGTGTCTCAACTCCCAGTGGCTGCAAATGTCTCTTTGTAGTCTATGACTTCTTTCTGTGAGAAGCCTCATGCTACAAATCTTTCCTCATATCCAATGATATTGACATATAATATATGTTGGATCTTTTATATCCATAAGGAAGACACTACGGACTTCCCTGCAGGTCTCAATACTGCATCCTAGACATCATTCATCTTGAACTAATGTTTTCCTTCCCTTTCTTCTTAGCTACTTCTTCATAGCTAGAAGGATCTGCATCAATAATGTCGCTGAACAGTGTCACATAACTTAGAGTGTGTTTGATGCCTCTTGAAGTCTCGTCATACTATTTTTCATTTTGGTTAATTTCTTGTGCCCAAGGTGGTATTTATCTATCGAGGTCAATATACCATTCTCTTTATATCCGTCTGAAGATTATTGGAGTGAAACTTGAACTTTTGTCACTTTTTCTTCAGAACAAGTCTCATCCTTCTTTTCTTGTAGGAGATTGTGCATGATCTTTCCTACAACTTAAATGCACCAGTTCTATGGTTATAAGCATTTCATAAGGCATATTCATAATGGGGAATTCTTATGCACAACGATCTAATCATGCGGCTATTTTAGCCAATACAACATTCATTCATATATGGTATTCACGGAAACTTTCTAGATGCCTTCCATCTCTACCATAACATTATTGAGATTGTGCACTAATCCCAATATGTCATCAAATAGGCCCATTTCACCCTATATAAGTAGCAATGGTGTTGTATATCACTATAGACTACTTACCCATAACATGCATAGTAGTATATTGTTCATTAATGCAGACATTCTATCATGCATAATACATTTCACAACTAAACCATATCATATAAACAACTAGATATATATGAAAATACAATTCAAATACTTATCTTTATTTTTTTCATGGTTAGACTCATTCTTGAGCCTTCAAGTTCATCATTTTCTTCATTCATAACATCATCATTTCTTATCCAAATGCTAATATGGATAAGAGGTTCTTCAAGAATTGAGTCCTTCATATTCCTCATAACTTGAGGGATTTTCTTTGAATCGTGAGAGCTTGACCTTTAGTTACTCCCATATTCTCTTCTCTTATTATGAGTCAAGTTTCTTCTTGTGTGCACACTTCCCAGAGTCTGCTGAAGGTAATCACTTCCTTCTGACACACATTCCTCGAATGAATGAATCTCATGATGATGGGAGGCCATTCAAGGTGATTGTAACAATATCTTATTCTTCTTCAATTGCTTGATCATAGAATTGAACACTTCCTTTTGGTGTATTCAAGGATGACACAGGAGGGATGAGATGATATTTAATAGAATCTACAATGATTCCCTTGGCTCTATCCTTAGCCTCATCTCCGTCTGGCTCCTAGACATTTCTTACTAAAATATTGATCCAAGTCAATTTCTTCAAGGATCATAGAGGTCCTATACTTCCATACTCAGAAGTTGTCCGTTTAACTAAGATTGTCATCAAGATAGCATTATTAGTGATTTTAAATGAGAACCTCAAATGTAAATATAAAAAATTTAGACCTTACTTATTTGAGGTGTCCATCTTGGTTTCGGAGCCCACTGATCTAGGGTTTGTTAGAGAAACCCTAATTTTAGAAACTTAGATTTTCAAAATTCTAATTGGATAGAAATATGGGGCTCCTCATGTGGAAATTGAACCCAGGTGTTAGAACAATTACACTCACAACAATTGCCAATTACACATGCAAATTACTCACAAATGAGACTAAATATGGAGGAGAACACTAATCTGTATTGAATAAGTGTACAATAGCCAACCCTGTGAAGTCATAGGCTGCCACAATAAATATTTACATGAGAGATTCAAATGTATAAGAATTCCATTTTAATTTGGTCAAAAAGAAGGCTTACTAAATCTAAGCAAATCCCCCATAGGTGCATAAAGCAGTTTCCAAAACTGTCTAGGAGCTCACGAATTGGAAAAATCAATTAGGAAAGCTAATAGATGGTGGAAGGAAAACTCATACATTATTTTCATAGGATAAAAAAGAGGAGGATGATGAGGACAAAAAACAAGTTAACTTCACCTAGTCAAACTTTCCCAATTGCCTTAAAACTCAGAAAAAGCAGGCAATAAAGCAGAAAAAGTAGACATGTGCTAGGGAGGCTAGGTTCGATGCCATAGCTGTGGTAATGGCCTTGTGGTCCATCATCCTGAAATCCTTCAAGATCTATATGTCCCTTGTTCAAGTGAGATTCCATCCACACTCTGCCACACCTCCGTGCCTAGAAGGTAGTGCATCATACCCAAGTCCTTCATCTCGAACATGAAAGTAAGTATCCTTGTTGAAAATTTAAATATTTCCTCTTTTCATGTCAAGAAAATGTCATCGACTTATAAAAATAGCATCACTGGTCTTTCACCTTCAAGCTTGAAGAAAAGTTTGTAATCTTCTTTACTCTCAGTAAATCCTAGAGCCATTAGTAATCTGTCCATCCTATGATACCATGCCAATATTCAAGATATTCTGCAGTCACTCCCTCAGAAGCATAACATCATTCTCCCTGTGCCTTTCGTGCTATATTGAAACATTTTATATTGGAGTGACAAGTAGATTCCTTTTCTACTAATATTCTATGTATCCATCTAGGGTCACTGGATGCCAAGATCCTATATCTTGAACCATTTGAATATTTCTTCTCACACCCATATGTGAGCTTATTGTCATCCTCTATAGGATTTCATCTTCAACCTTGTAGAAAAAGGTTAAGATATTCATCATTGTAAATGATATTCAAGATCCTCATGTAGGTGTTATCCCATGAGTTCCTTCTAAGCTCGTACAAGTCCTTATTTAATTATCACACATGAGTCTCCATGTCACGTGTCTCAACTCCCAGTGGCTGCAAATGTCTCTTCGTAGTCTATACCTTCTTTCTGTGAGAATCCTAATGCTACGAATCTTTCCTTGTATCCAACGATATTGACATATACTACATTTTGGATCTTGTATATCCATAAGGAAGACACTCCGGACTTCCCTTCAGGTCTCAATACTGCATCCTAGACATCATTCATCTTGAACTAATGTTTTCCTTCCCTTTCTTCTTAGCTACTTCTTCATAGCTAGAAGGCTCTGCATCAATAATGTCGCTGAACAGTGTCACATAACTTAGAGTGTGTTTGAGGCCTCTTGAAGTCTCGTCATACTATTTTTCATTTTGGTTAATTTCTTGTGCCCAAGGTGGTATTTATCTATCGAGGTCAATATACCATTCTCTTTATATCTGTCTGAAGATTATTGGAGTGAAACTTGAACTTTTGTCACTTTTTCTTCGGAACAAGTCTCATCCTTCTTTTCTTGTAGGAGATTGTGCATGATCTTTCCTACAAGTTAAATGCACCAGTTGTATGGTTATAAACATTTCATAAGGGATATTCATAATGGGAAATTCTTATGCACAACGATCTAATCATGCATCTATTTTAGCCAATACAACATTCATTCATATATGGTATTCACGGAAACTTTCCAAATGCCTTCCATCTCTACCATAACATTATTGAGATTGTACACTAATCCCAATATGTCATCAAATAGGCCCATTTCACCCTATATAAGTAGCAATGGTGTTTTATATCACTATAGACTACTTACCCATAACATGGATAGTAGTATATTGTTCATTAATGCAGACATTCTATCATGCATAATACATTTCACAACTAAACCATATCATATAAACAACTAGATATATATGAAAATACAATTCAAATACTTATCTTTATTTGTTTCTTGGATAGACTCCTTCTTGAGCCTTCAACTTCATCATTTTCTTCATTCATAACATCATCATTTCTTATCCAAATGCTAATATGGATAAGAGGTTCTTCAAGAATTGAGTCCTTCATATTCCTCATAACTTGAGGGATCTTCTTTGAATCGTGAGAGCTTGACCTTTAGTTGCTCCCATATTCTCTTCTCTTATTATGAGTTAAGCTTCTTCTTGTGTGCACACTTCCCAGAGTCAGGTGAAGGTAATCACTTCCTTCTGGCACACATTCCTTGAATGAATGAATCTTGTGATGATTGGAGGCCATTCAAGGTAATTGTAACAGTATCTTATTCTTCTTCAATTGCTTCATCATAGAATTGAACACTTTCGTTTGGTGTCTTTGAGGATGACACATGAGGGATGAGATGATATTTAATATAATCTACAATGATTCCCTTGGCTCTATCCTTAGCCTCATCTCCATCTGGCTCCTAGACATTTCTTACTAAATTACTAATCCAAGTCAATTTCTTCAAGGATCATAGAGGTCCTATACTTCCATACTCGGAAGTTGTCCGCTTAACCAATATTGTCATCAAGATAAAATGATTAGTGATTTTAAATGAGAACCTTAAATGTAAATAGAAAAATTTAGATCTTACTGATTTGAGGTGTCCATCTTGGTTTCGGAGCTCACTGATCTAGGGTTTGTCACAGATACCCTAATTTTCAAAACTTAGATTTTCAAAATTCTAATTGGATAGAAAGATGGGGCTCTTCATGTGCAAATTGAACCCAGGTGTTAGAACAATTACACTCACAACAATTTCCAATTACACATGCAAATTACTTACAAAGGAGACTAAATATGGAGCAGAACACTAATCTGTATTGAATAAGTGTACAATAGCCAACCCTGTGAAGTCATAGGCTTCCACAATAAATAATTACATGAGAGATTCAAATGCATAAGGATTCCATTCGAATTTGGTCAAATGCAGGCTTTCTAAATCTAAGCAAATCCCCCATAGGTGCATAAAGCAGTTTCCAAAACTGTCTAGGAGCTCACGAATTGGAAAAATCAATTAGGCAAGCTAATAGATGGTGGAAGGACAACTCATACATGCTTTTCATAGGAGAAAAGAGTGGAGGATGATGAGGACAAAAAACAAGTTAACTTCACCTAGTCAAACTTTCCCAATTGCCTTAAAACTCAGAAAAAGCAGGCAATAAAGCAGAAAAAGCATACATGCACTAGGGAGGCCAGGGATAAAGGAGATTTGATTCCAAGAGGTTTCCCAAGCACTCCATGACTCAAAATTATTAGGTTTGACCACTATGGATGTGTGGAGGACAACTTACATAAGGTGGAATATGGAAACTAGGAAAATAAGACAAAAAAATGGATTAATTAATGTCTAAGGTAGCTAACTATAGGTTGATTATTCTAACACTTCAAGGAGAGATGTCCAATGTACTCCTTTTCTGAAAAAAGTGGAGGGAAGCTCCCGGAACATGAAGCCCTAGTTTTCCAATTTGTTTTACAGAAATGCCTGATATTGCTTCTGCAATATCTCCGAAATTACGACTCTTATGTTCCTAAAACATAGTACTGCGGTAGAATTTTTTGTCCTGTTTATAGCACCACAAGTTAGAGTATATTTAGTTTCACCAATTGAGACTTATTGCCATTTTCCCAAGGTGACTTATTTCATAACTGTTTAGAATAGATAACTTGTACAGACTTCCATGTGTCATTGGTTCACCTTCAAGGTCTGAAACCTCTACAATAGAAATTACATTCCATGCCTTATCTGGAACATCTTTATAAATTTCCATTGTACCTTCGTAGCTCAAGATATAGCAATTATCCCTATGTCACCTGTTTAAGGATGAATCATGGGAGAGGATGGAACCTTGACTTGGAGGAATCATATCTCCTAGTAGTGAATTTGGGGATGAAACTTTTACATAGGGTTCGTCAAGACTTTATCTTTAGCCTGTAAAATATTTGTCTCTTGATCCTTCTCCAATATCGTGATATAGTGAATGTACCAAAAATACTAGTTTTAGTATTTTACGGTTTTCAAGCATGAAACCCTAATTTTCATTTGCTACCATTGCAATTGTATTTTGGTTGTATAGTGAAACTTATCTAGTTTAAAAACTCATACAACCAATAGATGTGCCCTAGTGAGGTGAGTTAGCCTAGACCTCCTTGCTTGATGATCTGTGGTGAGAACATTTTCAACTAGGAAGCCCTAGTTCCCACAGCTGCATAGTGTCTTCTTCTTAGGTTAGATCTGATACCATGTTATATTTTTATCATTTAATCAATATTATCTAGGATCTTATCTAAGAGAATAACATGCACAACAATAATCAAAAGAGACAAGAAACAGAAAGACTTTTCCTCGGGGAAACCGTAAAGGATAAAACCCCACAACTTCCTCAAATACAGAATGAGCATGAATAGCAAAGGTAAAACCCAAATATACAAATATGGTCTCCGATAGTTGTTCTATATCTCACTTATGCGAGATACTTCTCTCTCACTCATGCGCTACTGTTGAGTGAGTGTGTGTGTCAAATATAGAGTCTCACTCTCTATTTATACTTGTTTTCCACTTGGAAATTACTCTACAAGGCCAACCTCACTAGAAGATTCTAATAAACCTAATACAACTTAATTATGGGGACTATTTCCTTGACTTACAATGGAGGGTTAACCTCAACTCAATTGTGGGGACTATTTCCCTGACTTAAAATAGAGGGTTAACCTCAATGAATTTACTTTATTGTATTAACAAATCTCTTGATTGGAGGAACAAACATCTCCATCAGGGTATAATGAAATACAATAAGAAATAAACAAGTGAATACATTGTGAAGTTACAAATACATCAACACTTTTCAGTCATAGGGGCAGTTAAATCAAGAATCATTTGATTTCTTGAATTAACCATTTTTATTTAATTTAGGTATTTTTAATATTTAACTTAGGAAATTTTGACTTGTTCCTATCTGTACTCTTGTAGGTGTTTTAATATTTAATTATCATTAGTAATAATAATAACAGATGGATCATTTCCTTTATTTCTTATAGCTATTAGTATTATTACTATTCTTACTCTTTGTACATATCATGTATAAATTATATACTTATACATCTTTATATATATATATATATTGTTAACATTCTACCCTTAGGTATCATATAGCATGATCCCTAAACTTACGACAATTTGTTTAATAAGACCGTCAAGTAGGGGTTAGGTCAACTAGGTTAGGAAACTCTAAACCTCCTTGCCTTTGGATTCCCTCGTATAACATGGTAGTTCTTCAATATTTGATTAGATACATAAATTTGAAATTCCATTTAATCACTTAAGACTAATTAACATGAGATCATTATTTATATGAGTTGTTTTCACTTGACATAGTTAATTCTTTTCAATAAATC
This sequence comes from Pseudotsuga menziesii, assembly GCA_001517045.1. Lineage (NCBI taxonomy): Eukaryota > Viridiplantae > Streptophyta > Pinopsida > Pinales > Pinaceae > Pseudotsuga > Pseudotsuga menziesii. The sequence continues at coordinate 196,572 of LPNX010040975.1, forward strand.
CTAACGCTTATCCAATTCCCATACTCAATGCTAAAAACATGGAGCTACAAACTTAGTGCAATTTCAAAGCTCCTCGCTCAACACTTTAAATGCTAGGATGTACTTTTAGGATACATCTAGGGATACAATGGCCAAGGATCTTGTAGAAATTCTAAATCCTTGATGGCATAAGAATTTCATAAACAGGCTAAGGATCTAGGCACACAAATAACCTCACATAGAATTGTAGAGAATTAGCATAAGGAGAGAAGAAGAAGAGTTAATGAACAAACATTAATGAATAATAAATAAATGATAATTGATATTATTACATAGGTAATACATCCTTATAAAGGAAAAATGAGTTGCACGAAGACAACTCAAGCTAGCTCATAAAGCAGGCTTACTAATTATGATAAACCCCATAGTTGACTAAAGCACTTTCCCAATATACCAAGAACCTCACGAATTAACAATAACATGTGTGAGTGATGATGAGTGAAGGAAAGACTTGATAATCCTAGAATATGGAGAGAAAATAATGCAGGATGGGTTGGCAACAAAAGTTGCCAGTTTCCTAGTTGACTAGTTTTACCTTATCCATAGAAAAGCAAGATAAAGAAAAATAAAGTAGAATCTGTTGTAAAGCGCAGTTACCAATTTTGGATGGCCATAAAGTGGTCAAGATCAACCCAGAATCAAAAATAAATCATTTCTAGGATATAGATCTCAAGTGTTGACTCTAAGATTCAAGTGGATGCCAACTATCTAAGCTAGTAGGTAGGTAATTAATCAAATAATGATTAATTATTTTATGAGTGGGTTTATTATATTCCAACACCCGCCATTAAGACTGACTTTATGATGATATTCCTGAACTAATCAAAAATATATATATGCATATAGGGCCCAGCAATAAATCTATGGTCACCCTTTTACAATTTATCTTGTCCAAAGAAATGAAGAAAGAGGCAAAACCTCAAGGGGAAAATCCTCCCTCAAGAAAGGACACGAAAAGCAATACCAAAAATGCTGAAATGTTGGTGTTTCTTCTGCTCCAAACTAAATGCTGATGTCTGGAGGAATCTTGTTCTTGAAAAGAAGATAAATCTGCTCACCTGGATCAAGGACAGCTGCAGGATGGAAACTAGGACCATGTAGAACAACTGCAATCGAATGATGTGAAGGCAATACTAAAGGATATTGAGACTTGTAATCAGCTCCAAGATGATGAGATCACTTGAAATTTGAACCAGTAGAGATGAAATGAGCTCAATATAGGTGAAATAACTGTCCAACCAAGTGTATCATGTCTCCATCTTCATTTACATAGAGAGGATGTGTGCAAGTGATCATGTAGGAACATAGAGAATGCATGGGATCAAAGAGTGTGAATACATGGGCTCCATGGGTTGATCTAGCTTCAAAAGAATCCAAGATATCACATATAAGCACAACAATAGACTCATGGTAATATACTGGTAAAGAATCCTCTATGGTAGAAGTATGAGAGGAGGAAAGATATTGATGTTCAAAATATTCAAGGAGGCTTTGAGAATGAGTGCCAAGAAAAAAGGAGGAGCTGCAAAAGCACATGGGATCAAGTATGGTAAGTGGAAAAACACTAGAAGGACTTGATTTGGCTAAGAAAACATCTTGGAAGTCATTGGGTTGCCCACCATCAAGAAGAGAGGCATGCACAAGGTGTGAGAGGTCTGGCATATGGATCTCTGAATCCATGATATAGGACATAGAGAACACTGAATGTGTGAGTGAATCATCAATAGAAATAGCATCTCCATTAGGCACTTCTTTTTCATCAACATCATCATAAGAAGATGAATCAATATCTTCTACTTCAAGAGACATAGAAAAAGATGGCTCTTCATTATTTGCTTCTTGATTGAAAGAGGAAGCATTTGAATAAAAGAGAGTAGTAGCAACAGGAACTATATGGGAAAATTCTTCTTCATGATCAACTTCAGCAGAGAATGTAGAGGCCGAGACATCTTGAGAGAGAGAAATCATTGAGGAGCTAGAGGCACTCTCCACATAGCTAAAAGGATCCTCATTATCCTTTCCCAAAACTCTATCCAATGTTGTCCAAATATCCTTTGGGTAATCAACAGAATCAATAAGGTAGCGCATGCATGGAGAGATAGCTAGACAAATAGCTCCAATTTCTCTATCACAGTCATTCAACCAGTCACTTGGCTCTTCATAAGAATCTTCACCAGCTCCAATAGATATCTCATAGAGACCTTGTCTTTAGATATGAAGTCATCTTCATTTTCCACTCTGAATAGCTTGTGAATAGAGAAAGAAGAGGAACTAATACTCTTGAATCCATTCGAAGTTGAACCTGCAAAATAAACCTACAAAACTGAAAAGGAGGATTAATTAATGATTTCTCAAAGATCTGATATCATGTAGAGCTTTGATATCCTCAGCTCTTATACCATGTAGAACTTGAACTTTGAGAACCTTAACTCTGATACCATGTAGAAATTATAAAGCCTTGATGGCATAAGAATTTCATAAACAAGCTAAGGATCTAGGCACACAATTAACCTCACATAGAATTGTAGAGAATTAGCATAAGAAGAGAAGAAGAAGAATTAATGAACACACATTAATGAATTATCAATAAATGATAATTGATATTATTACATAGGTAATACATCCTTATAAAGGAAAAATGAGTTGCATGAAGACAACTCAAGCTAGCTCATAAAGCAGGCTTACTAATTATGATAAACCGCATAGTTGACTAAAGCACTTTCCCAATCTACCAAGCACCTCACAAATTAGCAATAGCATATGTGAGTGATGATGAGTGAAGGAAAGACTTACTAATCCTAGAATATGGAGAGAAAATAATGCAGGATGGGTTGGCAACAAAAGCTGCTAGTTTCCTAGTTGACTAGCTTTACCTTATCCATAGAAAAGCAGGATAAAGTAGAAAAAATAGAATAAAGCAGAATCTACTATAAAGCATAGTTACCAATTTTGGATGGCCATAAAGTGGTCCAAATCAACCCAGAATCAGAAATAAATCATTCCTAGGATATAGATGGCAAGTGTTGACTCTAAGGTTCAAGCGGATGCCAAGTATCTAAGCTAGTGGGTAGGTAATTAATCAAATAATAATTAATTATTTTATGAGTGGGTTTATTATATTCCAACAGATCCAATGTTCCAAAGCTTATGCCCAACATCAACTTGGAAGGCTCTAGGGATTATTCCCAACACTTCCAGTTTTATATTTTCATGTGCTTCAGAGCTTCATGCTCAACACAAAGGTTTTCATAACTGATGTTTTCCAAAGCTTCTCTCTCAACACAAATATAAACACTCATGTGCTCTAGACCTTCTCACTCAACACAAACATCAAATACCAATCTGCTCTAGAGCTCCTTGCTCAACACAAAACATCTCATCAACTATATGCTTCAGGGTTCACGCCCAACACATGAAATCATATATAAAACATATGCAATTGGCTTATGCCCAATATATCAAAACAAATCATCATGTTCATGTGCAGTGGGGTATTAGACCCAATATACCAACTAAACATCAAAGTAACATCATAATCAGTAGGGCTTATGCCCATAAGTGTTAGGTCAAAATTCATGATATTACATCCCTCCCAGCTTAGAACAACACCGTCCCTGTTGTTCTAGGGACTCGAAATGAAATCATGAAACAAGGAAAGGTAAGCCTTTCTCATGGTGGATTCTTTCTCCCAAGTATCCTCATCAGCCTCGAAGTGCCTTTGTTTCACTTTCAACTGAAATATGGTGTGCTTCCTGAGTTGCACCTCTCTCTTTTCTAGTATATGAAGGGGTTCAGGGGAAAACTCCCCTTCAGGTTCCACCTGTAATAAGGACCAATCAATCACATGTTTAGTATCATAAATATATTTCTTTAATAAATATGCATGGAAAACATTATGGACTATTATGTGAGCGGGTAATGCTAGTTCATAAGCCACTAGCCCTCTCTTGGCTAGTATCTCAAAGGGTCCACAAAATCTAGGTGCTAACTTACCACACCTTCCCAAGATCAGCAAGATTCATTTTGATTTTACTTTAAAGTAAACAAGGTCACCTATTTGACAATATTTATCTTTTGTTTTCTTATATGCATAGCTTTTCTCACGGTCTTGTGCTTATTTAAGGTTTAGCTAGAACTTGGTAACCAATTGTTCCAATTCCTTTAGTAAGTCATGCCGTAACATAAGTCAATCCACCGGGCTATCCCAAGTAACCAGTCTTCTACACTCCTGTCCATAGAGTACCTCAAAGGGATTGATATTAGCGGAAGTTTGGTATCCACTATTATATGCAAACTTTGCAAGATGTAGGTAATATTCCCACTTGGTGGGGTTGTTCATGACATACATCCTAACAATGTCCTCTACAATTTGGTTGACCCGTTCAGTCTTCCTATCTCTCTGCGGGAAATAATCAGTAATAAATTTCAACTCCATATCTAATCCAGAGAATAAGGATCTCCAAAATTTCTCTGTAAACTTAGTATCTCAATCTAAGATGATTTCCTTGGGTATCTCGTGCAATCTAAATATCTCCTTTAAGAAGATGTCAGAAATGTATACTTCCTTGTAGGTTGGCTTCACTGGAATGAAGTGTGCTACTTTTGACAATTTGTCAACTACTACAAATATAGAATCATTTTTCTTCTTACTCTTAGGTATACGCATGATAAAATCCATACTAATGACCTCCCACTTCTATTATGGAATATGTAATGGTTGCAACAACCCCGAAGGATTCTAGTGCTCAGCTTTGACCAGCTGACATTCTTGAAATTTTGCGATAAAAAATGCTATGTCGACCTTCAATTTGGGATAGAAAAAGTGTTTCTTAATTGCAGATATCATCTTTTGATATCCCAAATGCCTCAAGTAGGGTTTCCAATCAAATTCCATGAGGATGCTGGCCCGAATGTCCCCTCCTCCCAGAACCTACAATCTCTCCTTGGACCATAGCAATTCTATTTCATCTACCTTGTACTCTTTTTTTTATTGAAACAACCTATCCCCTTGGACCTTCTTGAGGATTTCAACATAGAATGGGTCAACTATGTTGGTTGTTTTAATCCTCTCATGCAAATTTCAATCGATTTGACTTAAAGTCACCTCATATATGATATGAGTTCGCCAGCTCAAAGCATCAACAATTTTGTTCTCTTTTTCCTTTATATCCCTTACCTAGAAATGGTACTCACCAAGGAAATCCAACCATATGGCTTGCCTGGCATTCATATCTTGTTCCTCAAATAAATACTTTAGGCTCATATTGTCCATCTTCAAAAGGAATTTCTTTCCCACGAGGTAGTTCCTCCACATCTTCAAGGCATGGATGATGGCCACTAACTCAAGATCATGGGTGGAGTAGTCATTATAGGAAATTTAGACTCAAAATGGGCCTCCTAAGAAAAATAATAAAATAATAGTTAAAATAATAAAATAATATTTATTAATTTTGGAGGAAGAAAAGAAAAAACTGATTTTTTTTATTTGTATTTTCGACATATCTCCATGTGTTTTTACTCAAATTTCGATCAAGAGAGCTCGTTAGATGTGAAATTAAATTCCACATCCAACGAGTACCCACTTAGCATACTTTTGACGCACCACACTACCCCAAAAACAAGAAATACCTAAAAAAACATGATGGTGATGATGTCATCATCACATATTTTCAGGTATTTCTTGTTTTTGGGGTAGCACGGTGCGACAAAAGTATTCCGAGTGGGTACTCGTTGGATGTGTAATTTAATTTTGCATCCCGAGAGCTCTCTCGATTGAAATTTGAGTGGAAGAACAGGGAGATATTACGAAAATACGAACAAAAAAGTAGTTTTTTTATGATACTTATCCCCAAATTTATATTAAAAAATTTTTTAAGACCTATATGGTATTTCAAATTTAAATCAATTTCATTGGCTAACACATGATGACATGGAATTTGAATTATGGTTAAAAGGCCCATTTTGAGTTGAAATTTCCTCTAATGTCTGCTCGTGTTCCTTTAACTTCTGCGATTCATAACAGATCGCTTAATCATTTTGCAAGAGGACTCCTCTGAGCCCTTCCTTGCTTGCATCAATGAAAACAATGAAATACCCATTAGGATCTGCAATTCATAGTATCGATGTAGTCGTCAAAAGCTATTTAATATTTTGAAAACTTTCCTCGCACTTGGTTGTCCATAAGAACTTATTTTCCTTCTTTTGCAAAGCAGGCATGGGACGAGCTATCCTCGATAAGTTCTCAATGAACTTCTGGTAATAACCGGATAATCCCAAAAATCATCTAATGTGGGTGCCACTAGTATGGTTAGGCCAATCCTCTATGGCTTTAATTTTTTTGGGTCCATCGCTATCCCCTTCTCGAATGATGTGACCCAAGTATTGTATCTGTGGTTTGTAAAAATCACATTTACTAAACTTGGCGTAGAGTTGGTGTTCCCGTAACACCTTTTTCACTATGCGAAGACATTAATCGTGTTCCTCTTTACTCTTAGAGTAAACTAGGATGTTGTCTATAAAGACCAAAACAAATTTATCCAGGTATCTATTGAATATATTATTCATCATACACATAAATTTCATGGGTGAATTGGTCAACCCGAATGGCATCACTACAAACTTACAGTCATTGTACCTTGTATGAAAGGCGGTTTTATGAATATACTCATCGCGAATCCATACCTAATGGTACTCATGTCATAGGTCAATATTAGAAAATATCTTGGATCCTCCTACTTGATTGAAAAGTCATTAATCCTAGGGAGTGGGTATTGGTTCTTGATAGTCATTTTGTTAAGATGACAATAATCAATGCACATTCGCATTGTACCATCTTTTTTTTTTTTTAAGTATTGGTGCTCCCCAAGGGGACACACTCTGTCGGATATATCCTTTCTCAATCAACTTCTGCGACTGCAGTTTGAGTTCCACCAATTCTGGTGCGCTCATGCGATAAGGGGATTTTTAAGCCAAAACGGATCCTAGTGTCAGTTCTATGGAAAAGTCTAAATCTCGTTTCAGAGGTAATCCTGGAATTTTCTTAGGAAATACATCCTTGAACTCTATGAGAACTAGAAAGTCCTCAATGTGATGTTCTCTTCCATATTCTATGTCCTCTATGTTCACTGCAAACAATTTGATGCCTTTCCTAAAGCAAATATCAGCGTTACAAAATTTTTCTTAGGTATGATTTGAATATTTACTTGATTTCCTTGGCTATATGTACATAATATTGACTTGTCTAAGAAATCGAGCATGACATGGTGTTGTTCCAACCAGTCCATGTCGATAAGTATATCATACGATCCTAAGGGTAGGAAGTTTAGGTTTAATCTAGTAGGAAAATTGTTCATGTTTACCTGACATTCTTTAACTATTTCAAAAACTTTATGTTTCGTACTTGTTTCTAATTTCACCAGCCATGTTTTATCACGTTTAACTTTTCCTAGTTTACATACATCAACAATTTTAGGTGATACATAGATTTGGCAAGCATTGGGGCCAATCAGTATTGAAATAGAAGTGTTTAAGATATTACCTGCTATCTCAACCATGGTATCCTGATGGTCTTCCTTTAGGCCATCCAAGGCTGCATAAATCCACAGTTTTCTATATATATCTTCTATCATTGGTTCTTCTTGTAAGTTGTGCAAGACTCCATTGGTATTTTTCTTATAATCTCGGGCATAATGGGGCCCTTGGCATTTCCAACATTTGATTTGCAGCAGGATAACATTCCCTCCCCTATTTGCTGAAGCCTTGTTAGCATTTGGAGCTGGTACATATGGCTTTGTACTTGTTTTTTTGAAGTTCTTGTTGGCTCAAAAACTGTTGTTCTGTTTTCGGTAAGGTGGTGGGTTGAAACCTAGTTTGCGGTTGTCCGAGAAGGTCCTAGACCTGTCTATGCTTCTGTTGATGTTCTCTTTCCACAAATGTCCATGCTCATAGCAAAGCCTAGCTTTATGTAAGGTGCTATCAAATGTTTTAGGCATGTAAACTTGAATCCTTTCCCAGACGTTGGGAGGAAGACATCCTAAAAATTGTTGTAATTTTACTTTCTCATTCTTTATATAAGGCACATAATGTAACAGATCCAAAAATATGTTAATGAATGCGTCCATAGTCATGGAATCCATCCTTAACTCATGAAATGATTTCATCTTTCTGTTGAAGAACCTTTCCAATGATGTATTTATCTTGGAAAATATTTCAAAAATTACTCCATCGGACTTCTATTACCTCATATTTCTTGGTATGCTTCAGGTTTCTCCACCATCTAGTCGCTTTACCATTTAAATTATAGATGGCTAAACAGGCTTTCATTTCACTAGAGTAGTTATGAACACAAAAATATTTGCTCATCCCTGGAAACCATTCTTCATCTTTCTCCCCTGTGTTCATCTCTCCTTCATAGGTTGGGGATTTTATCTTCCTTAACTCTCCTTGGAGATTGTCATCATTTTTTTGTTTCTTCTACAAGGATAAAAAGAATCATCACTAGAAGGACTATGACAATCTATTTTTGTAGGTTCAGGGGTATGCTCTTATTTTCCTTCTTCTCTTTGGCTACTATCCCATTTATGATAGAATTATCTCTTGAACATGTTGGTTGAATGAGTGGGTCTTCCCTGTGGGATTCATCCCGTCATGTTTCACAACAAAACTTCATTAATTCCTTGTTGTTCCTTTCTTTCATTCAAATTATCATCTTTGAAACTCTGTACATCTTCTTTAAGACTTTCTATGGTTTCCAGTATATCAGAATTTAGTTCCGCCACTAGTTCTACTTTTTGGGTGGGGGTATTCAACCTTCCTTTCCTGGTGCTGTCTTCTTCAGTGTTCATGATATGAACTGTTCTTTTAAATCCTCCAATTGCAAACTTTTAAATAACAGGAATTTTTTTTTTGTTAGTTAACCAAATTTAAAACATACTTTATTTCTGCAACGAATGTCTGGTATGCCCATTTGGTCTCTTAGTGTTGAAACTGGGCTCTAATACCACTTGTAATGTCCCCAAAATTTGATTTTTTTTTTTATTAGGCTAGTTAATTACTACCTGAACTAGATATTAACTATTCTTATGCAAAATGTGTCAAACATTTTTCATGGAACTGAATTGTCGAAGTTGTTCTTACCCTCTTCTAGATGTTTTCCCCGATGTGGTTATTAATGTAATTCTATATTTACTTGCTTCTGAGTTAGATGGTTACATTGTTTGTTGTTTGTTTTTTATCATTTATTTACATGTATATGTGTGTTCAATTCATAGCTTACTTACTTGTTATATGTTTTGTTTACTGGTTTATGGAAAATCCTGATTTAACTTGTATTGACAAGGGGTGGAGTGGCGGGACTTGTATCCCTTGTAGGATCACTTGGAGAGGTAACTAGTTTTTACTTGACCTTACACGATTTACTTAGTTCATATTGAACTAATGCATCTCCTTATTTGTTTTGTGTAGGTGTACTAGATGACGGAAAACTTGTGACGATAACTAAACAATGCCATGCTACCTATGTTGAACTTCTTCATTTCCTTTGAAGACAACAAGACCAAAGTCCTATCCTAGCATCTTTTATTATGGTTCTTAGCGTTATCATTTATGCACGGCTGGTTTTATTTATACTTATTTCTAAACTGATTACCATTATCACTTATGGTTCTAAGACCTTAATTAAGCTTCAAACATGTGCTTAACATTTCTATGGTTTAATTGTTATGTGAAAGGCTTAAGATATTAGATCTTAGCCATATGTTGATTATTCTTTGATACCATATGTTAATTGTATTTTAATTCATTCATGGCATATTCCATATGCCATGAATCTTGGCTTTACCCTAATTCAACGATGCCAATGATGGGGGTTATAATGTGCATGGATTTACAATTACCAATTCATGATTGCGGATATGAAACTATAGGCAGAGAGGTAAAAAACAATGTTGATGGTGGAAATGGTGGTGGATTAAATGCGCCTCGGTATATGTGGGTCTCAAGCCCTAAGCTTGGAATATCATGGAAGGTTGGGTCATTTGGAATTTCATTGGGTGAGCTCTGCTTGGCTCTCTAGTCTGTATCATGGCATGAGGTCTGGCTTGCATCTGCGTTTTGGAAGGTATGCCCTTCACCTAGTTTAAAATGTTTGTTTATTGTTGTTTCAGCTTGAAGGATTGTCAGACTTCACACATCTTATTGGAATTTTTTTGCAAGTAGCAGGCTCCTTCGGGCAGTTGATGCATTACCCTTCACTGGTAAGACCTATATAAAATAAGCCTAAACTTGTTCCTTTGCACGTGTGTGTTTTGACAGAGCTTTAACCTCATTTCTTGATGAACGAATACTTGTGTGGGTTAGGGGTTTCGACTATGTATAGGTTTGTTGTAAATAACAAAAAGCATCCATAGATGCGTATACAGTTTGGGTGTTTTTTTGTTGGGTTTGGGTTTGGTACATTTAGGCCATGACTAACATGATTCCACTCTATAATAATTTTGGGGTTTATATCTTTAACTCATGACCATGATGATTTAATGCAGTCTCTATGTTTTAGTTAAAAATGCTAGGTTTCAAATTGTGACAACACCATTTCTTGCAATGGTGCATTGGTTTGGAAATATGGCTGTGTAGTTGTTTTTAATTTTTTTATTATAGTATAAATTATAGTGTTTAATAATAATGCATTCACTGTTGTGTATCAATCGTGGTAATGGTTCTTGCTTGGAAAGGTTTTGACTTTGTGTAAATTTGATATCTATAGTTTAACTTCTCATTTGGGTATTTTCCAGAGTTGTTTGGGATTTAGAGCCATTCCATTGCTGGCAAGGGAAATCTTTATTTTTAGCTTAGCGACTGAGTAGATATTGGTGAAATTTTGATTTATGGTGATTTATGATTCAGTTACTTATCTTTTTATTAATTTTTGGGGATGGCTGTGAACTGTGGTATTAACCTTACGCTATGGAGGTCATTGCTATGATAGCGTAGACAGTGGTTAATTTTTTTATGGTTTATGTTAATGGATTATTTCTTTGTTTCTTAGCTGTGAGCCATGATATTATTACAACAAATAAATTTTGTTGGAATTTAGTGTATTGAAATGTTGACATGGAAATGAATTCAATTTGTGATTAATTCTTCTTGTATCCAAATGTTAAAAGTGTAGAGTATAGAATTGTTAGTTTTTCAACATTAAGCTAGCATTATTAGGATATTTAATTGAGAGAATAACAAGCACATCAATCAAACATAAGAGACAATGAACACAGTGTTTTTCCTTGGGGAAACCATAAATGGAGAAAACCCCGCAACTTCCTCAGAGATAGAATCAACACAAAAGGTAAAACCCCAAAACAGTAAGATGCACTCCTGACAGTAGTAACCTTCTTCTTCTCTAGCCCCAATGTCTTATACTTCCCCAACTATGTGCTATACTTGAGTGTGTAAGTTATGTGTGCTAAATAGAGAGTCCAGCTCTCTATTTATACTGATCCTGACATGAATAAAACCCTAATAGGGCCAACCTTTACTAGGAGAGTCTAATAACCCTAGTGCCCTGGAACTGTAGGGAATTTAACCCTTAGAAAATAGGAGGGTTACCCACAATGCCTTGACATGACTTGTTTACATTATTGATCCTCCCGATCGGAACATCGGGGAATGACAACATGACTCAATTACATTATAGATACATCCCAGAATAAACATCAGGTTACAATACATAATATACATAGATGAATACATTCCAAAGTTACAATTACATCAGCACTCCCTCTTAACTAGGAAGGTATTCTCTCGACACAATTTTCATCACTGGTGTTTTTCTCTGGATATTCTCGTCATTTGCATCTTCAAGTCATCTTCATCTGGATTTGGATCATCACTCAATCTAGATCATCGTCAATGGATCATTCTCGATCTGGAACATCACTGGATCATCATCACTGGATCATACTCGATCTGGAACATTACTGGATCATCGTCACTGGATCTAGATCATCACTTGATATGGATCATTACTGCTGGATCTGGATCATCACTCAATCTGGATCATCACTGCTGGATCTGGATCATCACTTGATCTAGATCTCTCGGAGTCATCATAATTGGATCTGGATCATGGCTCGATTTGGATGATCACTGCTGGTCATCATCATATCTGCTATCTCATGATTCTTCTCATCACAGGAAGTTCTATAGAGGCATCCCTTTTTCATACTGGTTTTAGGCCTAACCTCTATGTAGGTCTTCTTTAGCACTTATATCTGACCTACTTGTCAGAAAGGCATAGCACTCACATCCATCCAGGCGGGAACACATCCTGCTCACAATGATGGAAGAGTTCCACACTTCCATCCAGGATGGAACACATCCTTCTCATAATTATGGAAGAGCTCTGCACTTACATCCATCTAGGTGGGAACACATCCTACTCACAATGATGGAAGGGCTCTGCAATTACATCCATCCAGGAAGGAACACATCCTACTCACAATGATGGAAGGGCTCTGCACTTACATCCATCCAGGTGGGAACACATCCTGCTCACAATGATGGAAGGGCTCTACACTTACATCTGACCTGGTATGAATGAAATCCTACACCCTCGTATAAAAGGAATGCACTCACATCTGACCCGGTGGGAACCAAATCCTACACCCTTTCCAGAATGGCCCCTAGTCCTAGACTGAGCTACCTAGTAACGGACCGGGTGCCTCCACTCTCCTGGAGAGTGGCAGTTGCCCTTACATCTATCCTACTCGACAGAATGGCCAACGCTCACATCTGACATGGGAGGAACCTAATCCATTAGCCATGACCGAATGGTTCATCTCTTATATCTAACCTACTCATCAGAATGGCTCTCTCAATCTCAGACTGAGTGTTCTTGGTAACTGACCAGGTACCTCCATTCCTAGAATGGAAATCCGTACTCGTATCTGACATGGAAGGAACCAAATCTTCTCACCGTGACAAAATGGCTCAACCCTTATATCTAACCTACTCGTCAGAATAGCTATGGATCTCAACACTCATATCTGACATGGAAGGAACCAAATCCTCACTATGACAGAATGGCTCAACCCTTATATCTGACCTACTCGTCAGAATGGCTATGGGAGTCATCACTTTCCCTTGGAGGAAACCTCGATCTAGAGAACACCAAGCTTCTCCTTGAAGTACTCAAACTTCACTCTGGCCAATGGCTTTGCCAACACATCAGCTATCTATTCCTCCGTCGCAACATACTGGAGCTTCACTGCTCCCTGTTACCACCTAAGTTGTACTTAGTGGTTTTTTATCGAGTGATCCTGATGAACCGGACAAGGATAACTTGTTCAGACTTAAGAAGACCTTTGGAAGTACTTCTCGGAAGTGCTTGTTGTACTATATCACATGTTCATACCCCATGGGGGAATTGTAATAAATGTTCTAGAATGATAGTGTTTGTAAAATACTCGGTCTCTTAGACTTTATTTTTCAATCCGATCAGCCCAGGGTGTTTTTTCCCTTGGTTATTATTGGTTGTTGAATAAACGACTGATAATTTCTAAGTTTTTCACTCCATACCTCCAAAGTTGGGGTGGTTGTCTTGGCATTTAGGCCTATTGAGGTTATTAGAGTCTATGTGTCAATGTATAAACATGCTAGACATCATTTTCGAGTCATATGAACATGTCTAAGTCCCCCTAGGTGTTTTTCAATTTTTCAATTTTTTAGTTTTTTCAGTGTTTTTTATTAAAATTTAATTTTTCCAAAACTTAGGCTATTTTTTAATAGTTTAATTGGAAAAACTGATTTTGTAATAAAAGTGGGCCAAATAATCAGTTTCAGTCATGTAGGTGCTCATTTCAAAGCTAAGAGCACCATGTAAACCCATGGACCCACTATATCCTAGTTTTGAGTGATTTTCCATCACTTAGGTCCAAAAGCCCCAAAACATCAATTATTGATTATTTTAATTAATAAATTGATGAACAATGGAGCAAATCCAAAATCATAGATCAGTTGATTCTCAGTCGATTTGATTGAAATCAGTCAGATATGAAGTAGATTCACTGGATCTGACAAATCCTTGACTAAAGGAGGTGATCAAATCAGATCCAGAGTTGATATTTAGCATCCTTTATGGGGGATTTCACCCTCCCTCTCTCCTCAACACGTTTTGGCTCATCTGGATGAGTTTTGGTGGATGCTTCAGTCAATAGGTTGAGGTGTCAGTCAGATCAGCTCTCCGATTGACAATTGCACTCAGTGAGACTCAGATCTGGCTCAGTTAGACACAGATCAGGCATTGATGGACTCTTCATCAGCATATTTGGTTTATCTCCTTGGGATTTGTGCCCCCCCTGGGCTGGATGTCCTGTTTTTTGTATATATCCTGGTTGAGGCTCCCTCTTCCAAGCTAGTTAGAGCTGGACTGAAGGGATTGCCATTGTAACTCTATATTTGATCATCATTTGTGAATAAAGAAGCTTTGGAGGCTATAATATGTAGTGCATGTGTATGTGTGGATTCTCAGTGTTATGTTGCTGATGTGGTAGCTGCAATTTCTTGCCAAATTCTGTGCTGCTTCTGTGTTTTGGCTTCAAGGATTCGGCTGAATCTAGTAAGGGTGTAAACTAGGAAATCTATATTTCTTGATCTTGTTTATCCATATGATGTATGCTCAAAAATTTTAGTTATATGCTTAAATAAGATTATTTCTGCATAATCTTTCATTTTTGCTGCTTTATGCATCTATATCCAGATCTCACGAGGTGTGTGCAGGATTTTGTTATTTAGTTGCAGGTTCCTGATTGGATGAAGGTATGGATCTATATTGACTCCATTCCTATCCAATAATATAAAGACTCTTCCCCTCAACACTCCACAAAAAGGCCTCCTTTCAGCTTGCTCCATTCAAGCAACGATCTGACGTTCTCTCATCTTCTTCTCATTTCTACAAAAAATCAACATTTTTACCTGGTTACTCTATTCGTAGCTTTGATTTTGATTAGATATATCATATTAAAAGTATTTCGAACATATATCTATCTTATCAAATCTTATAGTCTAGATCTTGCACTTAAAAAGGTTTCATAAGCATTCTAGATCTAGTTTTAGGGAAATCATCTTTTTGCATGAAAATTTAAAGAAAACTTGTAGATTGCATGCATTAGATCTCCTTTCACTGTTATAAATTTTAATATTCTAAAATATCAGTGCATATTTCATTGGTTGCACAAACAGCAAGCCAAGATCCGAAGGAAATCTTGCTTTCCTTGGTTGCTTTTTCGCCTGTTTAGATAGTTTTAACTTCATTTTTTTTTTAGATAAGGTAGGCTGATACAAAGTTACTCTTAAAGTGATTTTGGGTGTATTTTATTCTAACATTCTGTTATAGCTCAAAATGACACATCTCTTCCTATGACCACTTTCCCATGATTTCGTCGCATGTCGACACTTCCATGACGGCACTTCATGAAAGTCATTGAAAGTCACTGAAAAAACACCTATCTTGGAGGACCCATATGTTGAGTTTTGTAACTCCGTTTGACCTCATCTCTACACCATTGGAAAGGTATTTCAGTTAGATAAAACTTTCTAGAAGACACCAAAGTCTGAAAATTCCCAAAAATACCCTTAAAATGCGTTTTTGTCCATTCTAGACTTTCCTTAAGGAATACTCGCGAATGATTCGTGAGTTGCTCTATTACATACCCGCGAATACAAAAAGTTGCTCATATTCGTGACCTTCTGGACTGGAAACCCACGAATAATTTACGTATTCACAACTGTCCAGTTATGCAACCCGTGAATGCCTTTTAAAAATATAAAAAACACACCTTTTGAGTTTCACTTAGTTTGGGTAGTTATGCAACTGACTCATTCAGTTGTAACCACTTTGTCTTCTCCCCTAACTCTTCCTTAGTCATATAAATAGAGGTAGGGAGGTCCATGAGAGGGGACTTGAATTTATGCATTGTTATGCTAGAGGAATTGGGACTCTCTTTTCCCACACCTTTTCCCCAGAAGCATTCTCCTTGTGTTGCAGAGCTTGGAGGCTGAGTTCCTTAGAGAAGAGAAGCAGCAGAACCGGATCAAGGTTTCGTGAGGCGCCAAACTTGAAGAGAAGGTATACTTATACTTGTTTTCAAGATTAATAAAGATCTGATGTCCTTCTTCTTCCCAAATCATTGTTCAAGGTGTGATTGAATTTCTATTTATGATCATATGATGTTATTCAGATCATTGTTTCATGTTTATTTGATTATCATTTGTTTATATGTGGTCATAATGGTTTGAGGAAGGTATAATTCGTTTTACAGGTCTTTTGGAGCGAGAGGAGCAAGAAGAGGATTGAAGAGAAAGCTTGGAACAGCCTTCATTTTATCAGGTGTGGACCTTTCTCATCTCTAATCTTGCTTATATATGCTTACTGAACATTGTGCATCTCTCTTTCAACCTCAGTATGTTGATGGCCTCTTAAACCCTAGCCATAGGACACTTTCCTTTACAACAGAAATGGTGACTCCGCTGGGGAGAGCCTTGTCTGTTTGGGGTTTCTCTTAATTTCTTTCAGTCTTTTGTATGATTTCAGGTCCTTCTTGCCACTTAGTAATCCATTTTGGTTGTTCTTTATCTATGTGGTAAGCCCTTTTATAGCATTAGGGTTTGCTCTTTGCTCTTTCCCCCACCTCCTTTGCTTGGTATGATTTTTGGCTTATGTTTTTGGTCAGCCTCTGTTAGTGATCTTTGTTTGATTTCAGA
Organism: Pseudotsuga menziesii; assembly: GCA_001517045.1. Classification (NCBI taxonomy): domain Eukaryota; kingdom Viridiplantae; phylum Streptophyta; class Pinopsida; order Pinales; family Pinaceae; genus Pseudotsuga; species Pseudotsuga menziesii. Next base: position 213,363 of record LPNX010040975.1, read on the forward strand.
ATCTTGTTGGTTTTGGTTTCCTTCTTCTTTTTTTGGTTAAATTCACCATGCCAAAGTTGTTGACTTGTATTTTATGCAAGCCTTCCTTCCAAGTAGGGTTTATGCTGACTTTAGGGCATTCTAGAGTTTGTTTGGTAGTTGTATAGTAGAGTTCCTTTTGATGTGTTCTTATTATCTACATACTTTTGTTTGTAGGTAGTTTTTCTTTTGCATTTATAAAAGAAAATTAAGAAGTACGTATACTTGTTTTTGCTACTTCCCCCCCTACCTCTTTCTTTGGCTTGACCTTGTTGGACAAGGTACTGAGAAGCCTTTGTTTGTAGGTTCAGATTGATACTTAGGACTTCTTGACCTTTGTTTATATCAGCCTTTTTGCTCGGTTTCTTCATTCCAAACTTGTTGTCTTGTTTACCTTTGTAAGCCTTATTTTCAAGAGAGGTTGATATCTAACTTCAGGGAAACCTAGGGTTTGTTTGTGGGGTATAGAGTAGTTGTCTATTTGCTTTGATTATAGTACTTGCTTGCATTAGTTGATAGGCTGATTTTTCTTTTTCATTTATAAAAGAAAAAGACAAAAACACATGTTTGCTTTATATGCATATAGATTAGGTTTTTATTCTAGATTGCATGGCATATCATTGTTTTTGAAAGATATAAAAAGAATTTGTTCTTTTGTGGTTTTCAAGTTTCTATTTGAAAAAAATAAAGAGAATAGTTTTTGCTTTTTGCATTTCATATCTCTTTGCTTAGTCATTTTGTTTCAATTTTGAGTCAAAACACCACATAAGTTTCATGTCATTTACCCTCTGACTAAAAACAGCCCTTAAAATAAACGATATAATTTAAAATTTACTAGTAAGTTTTATTTTATAGGGTCATACACCAACTAGCTTAGGCTAGACTTGTGGGATAGGGAGTTTAAACTCCCCACAAGTGTTAAATCTCAGACGTAGTTGGCCAATCACTAGGTAAATCCTTGATTTTATCGACTGTATCTGGGAAGCTCCTCTCAAACGGGAGTTAAGCACGAGGCCATGTGGAGGCGTGGACAGAGGAGATAACCCTCCGAATCCTTGTCAAAATGTAACTCAGGACTTTTATGCATCTGGGGATTCTGTCCTAGACAGAGTTTTCGGCTCAGCTACCCTGCCCATGCATACAAGTCCGGCTTGCGACTGTCCCCCCAGACTGTTGGTATAGCCAAGGTAGCCTTTAGTCTCTTTGACATCTAGGGTTCATACACAGGTAGACCGAAAGGTTATTTCTGGTTGAACTTGGACGGACTTGGAAGGTAACCTTGGTAGAAAGTGTGGGAGGGCGGTGGGTGATTCCTCCGCTTGTGCCTAAGAACATCTACAGGGATGCCAAGTAACTTTCTATCAGCTTTCTTCTAGAAAGTATATCTTATACCTATTTGTCTGTTTGGCTTTAGGAATTTTTAGTGAGTGCTGTGTGGTTTGTCTGTACTTAGTGTGCCTTTAGGTGTGTGCGTTGTAATTTTGGTTGCCTATCAACCTCAGACTTTGTCTCCTTGTTTGAAACTATGGCTATCTCCCCTTTGAACACCAACCAAGATATCCCCATGTTGGGAACTCCTTGTACTATTCCTCTCACAGGGAATGTTGGTGTTCCCTTGATGGCCACCTTGAATCTACCTGGATTCACCCTAGGGCTACCGGTGTGGTTGTTTTCCACTCCAACTGTCCTGAATGCTCCTGATGCTTCTCAAGTAAGCTCCTTATATCAAGGGGATCAAAACTCTACTTCCCCTTCACCTGTAGTTGTTTCTCCTCCTCCTTCTACCTCATGCGGTGAAAGTACTGATACTAGTAACCGACAGTCTAAAAGGAGTAAAAGAAGGAGGAATAAGAAGAAGGCGCATAAGCAAGGGGGCACCCGTTCAACCTTTGCAGGTCAAGTTGAACCTCACCACCTAGCCTCTGTGGTTCATGCTAGGGGAACCTATCCAACCTCTGTAGGTCATGTTGGATCTAAGCACTCAACCTCTGCAAGTCAAGTTGATCTTCACCATCCAGCCTCTGTTGATCATGCTGGTGGGATCCTTCCAACCTTTCTAGGTCATGTTGGATCCAGTCACTCAGCCTATACAGGTCATCATTAGAGGAAATTTGGGGTCTAAAATGGGCCTTATAAGAAAACATGCCAAAATAAGTTTTTGTGAGTTGGAATTCAAGAACCAATAGAATTTCAATAAAATAAGTCAACCATAATCGTTGAATTGACATATTTGTCATTAAAAAAAACTACTTTTTTGTTCGTATTTTCTACATATCTCATTGTGTTTTTACTCAAATTTCAATCGGGAGAGCTTGTTGGATGCAGAATTTGATTCTGCATCCAACGAGTGCCTACGCTGCATACTTTTGACGGACCCCGCTACCCCAAAAACAATAAATACCTGAAAAAACATGATGATGATGTCATCATCACATTTTTTGGGGTATTTCTTATTTTTGGGGTAGCGGGGTCCATCAAAAGTATGCAGTGTAGGCACTCGTTGGATGCGGAATCAAATTCCGCATCCAACGAGCTCTCCCAATCGAAATTTGAGTAAAAACACAAGGAGATATGTCGAAAATACGAACACAAAAAGTAGTTTTTTTCTTTCTTCCTCCAAAATTAATCAATATTATTTTATTATTTTCCTTAGGAGGCCCATTTTAGACTCCAAAATTCCTCTAATGGTTGAGGGCACCCATTCAACCTCTGTTGTTCATGTTGAACCTCACCATCCAACCTCTGCCATGCATGTTGGATCTATCCACCCAGCCTCTGTGGTTCATGCTGGGGGCACACACTCAACTGCTGCAAAGAAGATTGATCCTAACCATTCAACCTCTATTTTTCATGTTGATGGTGCCCATCCAACCTCTGCAGGCCATGTTGGATCCAATCTCTTAGCCTCTGCAAGTCATGCTGGGGGCAGTCTCTCAGCCTCTGTGGTTCATGCTGAAGACAATTCGTCAGCCACTGCGAGTCATGTTGACACTGTTGAAAATAATACCTGTTCAAAACACAAGCCCAAGTTTCCTTGTAATATTTGTGAGGGAGACCACCTTACTTATAAATTCCCTTCTATTGCGGAGGTACGAAGAGTTTGGTTTCATGGTCATCCCATTTTTGAACATCCTGAAGTCTCTCAACATCCAACCTCTCTTAGTCAGGTTGGACCTAGTCACCCAGCCTCTGTTGTTCATGCTGGGGGAAAACTCTTAGCCTCTGCAGGTCATGCTGAGAGAAAACAGTCATCCACTGCTAGTCATGTTGACACCATTGAGAAAACTAGTCGTTCAAAGTGAAAACTTAACTTCCCTTGTATGCTATGCGAGGGAGATCATCTTACTCACAAGTGCCCTGCTATCGTGGAGGTGCGAAGAGTGTGGTCCAAGACTCAAGAATTCCTTCTCCTGAACAACCTATAGTTTCTCAACAACCTACTCAGCCTTTGGTTGATCAAGTGGTCGAACCAATCTCAGATTTGGTCTATCCCACTCTTCTTTCGAAGAGTGATCCTAATGTGATTGAACCAATGTCATCTTTGGTCAATCCCACTCTCCCTTCAGAGAGTGACTTTCACGAAGCAGTTGAATCAATCCCAGTATCGATCAATCCCACTCTTCCTTTGGAGAGTGAAGTGTCTATTAGTCACATTTTCTTCACTGCCAGTTCAGAACTTACTGAACAAGGGGGAACTGAACTTGTTTCAGATCAACCCCCACCAAGCTCTCGGATTGCTTCCTTTGATTGGGATAGCCTAGTTGAGTCGCGCCTTCCTTCTAATGCACCTTTCTAGATAAAGGTCAAAGTTGAACCCTACACGATTGCTCGTTGTATTGTTGATGAAGGAGCCTCACTTAGTATTTTGTCTGCTTCTGCTTGGCGAGGCATGGGATCTCCCAGCCTTGTGTCGACTACTAATTAGTTACTGGCTTTTGATAGAAGAACTTGTATAGCCTTGGGAATTCTTGCTCAAACACCTATTACTTTGGGTGGGAAGACTGTCTTAGTTGACTTCATGGTGATAGAAGACCCCTTGGACTTTAATATGCTCCTTGGACGTGATTATGTCTATGCCATGCAAGCTGTGGTGTCAACATTCTTTCGTGTGATGTATTTTAATCATGGCAAAGAAATTGTCACTATCAATCAGTTTGATTTTCTTGATCCGTCTCCTAACCCAACTAGAGACCAGGTATTTCCTTTATTAATTCCCAGTGTTTCTATAGACACTACCCCGCCATAGGTGAACTATGTGGCCTCTTTTCCTTTGTGCTCAATTTCTACTGAGAAGCTGCGTCTGTTTTCATGCTTACCATCTCGGGACTTGGTCCCAGCAGTTGACCGGGTGAGTTATCCTATACAGACTGTAGAGCCTTCTCTCCACTCTATCGATCCATTTGAAATTTTAGACATGTGTCCTATCTCGGATGATCTCCTTCCTTTGGATGAAGTCTTCCTAGAGTCTTTGATATAGTCTGACCTTATTTTGGATGTTGGTTCAGTTGTGACTAAGTATAACCTTGATTTGCCTAGTAAGCCTAAACTTTCTTCTTATGTTGGTCTTGTTGAGTCTTTTGACTCTTTCTTCGAACAGCAAGTCAGTGATCCTGATGAGTTTGATTTTTTGTATGAATTTCTCAACTCCTGTGATACTGAGTTTGTTCTTGCAGACTCTATCTTCCTTGTTGATTTTTTCTCTCCTTCTGAGGTCAATCTTATTGATTATAAACCCTCAGATCTTGGCACTATAGACTCCTCTTTCATTGATTCTTCCTTGACTACATATTTTGTAGAAGATAGCAAAGCTACATGTGTTTCTTGCAAAGTGACCCGCATCAGATCTTTCCTTTTGAATATGATCCTGATGTTGTTGTTTCTTGGAGCTGGGATTCTTAGTTGGATTCACAATTGTTTACTGGCCTTTCCTTGTGTTTCAAGTCGTAATTTCATTTGCATGTGCCCTGCTCGCGCTTATGAGCCTGATGTCGGCTTCCACGCTTTTAGCTCATGGTATAAGCCCTCATCTTTGTTCTCATCGTCGCTTAGCCTTGTATCATTTTGCCTTTGCAACTTGAAACCCTTTACCTTGAGGAGACATTCCCCGAGTGTCCTTATCTTTCTCACTTTTCTTGCATTGTGCATAGGTTTTTTCCTTGCGCTTTGAACTAGTTTTTCCTGTCTCTGACACTCGTCTCCTCACATTTAGAGCATTTTTTCTGCTCTCCTTTGAGCTCGTTCAAAACAGTAAGGAGGCCACGAGTTGAATTTTTCGGACTCGTTAAAACTTCACGGGAAATATTTTGAGTTTCTTTAGGACCAAGTTTGACTGCTCAAAATAGACTTGACTGCTGAGTAAACTTGTTCGTTCAGGCTCGTTAAGAATATGTGAACGAGCATCCACATTGGTGGTAGGTTATCTCTTTCTTGGACCATGTGGAATAATACGAGAAAGGATCCCTCTCTTTTATTTTTGATTTGAGAAGAGTATTCTCAGGCATAGGTTTATCACTTTTCTGGACCTGAGGGACTAAACTTACGGAAAAGGAACCCCCGGTATGAGCTTAGTTTTCTCTTTTTTGTGCTCTGGACCAAAACATGAAAAATATTCCAAGTGTACTTTATGTCTTTGTCATGCTCGTTAAACCTTAAAGAACAAAGCATCGAGTTTACTCTTGTAAGCCCCATTTCTCGTAATCAAATGAATCTTTTTGAGTGATCTTGCCTTCCTTCACACTCGTAAAACTCAGGCTATATGCTGCTTTTGAAGGGGCGTTGGGTAGGTGGTAATTTAACCTTTTTCGGACCTTCCTGACTAATTACGAAAAGATGCGCATTTTCTTCTTCAGAAGTTAAGAGAGTTCTTCTTTGGTTTGTTTTATACTTTTTTGGCCTCAGGAGACTAAATTGTACAAAAAAGTACCCCCCTGGAGTCTTCTTTGGAGTTTTCAGACTCTCTAAACTATGAAAACACTGTCGAGCATGTACTAGTTTGGGCTCATAAAATCCACGAATTAGTGTTTTATCAAGAATTCTTCTTTCTTTTCTTTGATCTTGCCAAAAATGAAGATGGTCCTGAGTTTTCTTTCTTGGACTCGTTAAACCTTTACAAGAAAGAGGGGAAGAGAAGTTCATTCACATGTTTTTTACATCATGGCAGCAATTCTTGTTTCCTTGAACAAAGCACCAGTTTTGAGTCTATCAACAGTTGGGTCCTAGTATTTTGACCTTATCCTGATTCAGAGTTTTTTACTCCTCCAGTTGGTCTCTTTTCCAATTATATGGGGAATCTATCAATGTCTCATACATTGTAGATTTGTTTCGTTGGTCCTATTTCATGTCAAAAGCTACCTAAGTCACTTTTGTGTCATGCTCATTGTTCAAGGATTAAACCTTTTTCGGCCATTTTGCAGTTGCCTTGACCTTTTGTGTCGACCATTCCTTGGTATTAGTTCATTACATCATGTCTTCAGCTTCCTTGTCGTGAAATTCAGTACCAATTCCAGATCCAATTAGTCTTTCACTTACCTCGTGTTGGATGATGAAGGATTCCTTAATGCCTTCCTTCCAACAGATCTCTTCCTATCAACTGCAACACATATTCCTCTGGGAATGATATTTAGAGTTTTATGACAGTACCTTGGGGATTGTTGTCATCAATGGCAATTTCCCTCACTATTGGGTAGTGGGAATACCTTAATGTCTCATACTCAATGGATTCTTCAAGTGTTCGACTTCAAGTCCTTGTAATCACACTTGTTAGAATGTACTAGGTACCTTGGGGACCATTTTCATTAATGGTGGTTTCCCTCGCGTTTGTTAATGGTTTTCATTATTGACTGGTAATCAAACGGCTTCCTCCATGTTCGACTTCAACTCATTTATTCTCATGGTTAGGATTCATACCTTTGTTGGGCGGTTTGGATTGAAGACCTTGGGCCGACAGTAGCATCCTCATTTTGCTATTGCCCAAGTTGTGCAAGACCTTGTTACATTTTATATGACATTTTGCTGAGACATAGATCCACCTTGTATTTTTGTGGCTATGATCGATTGTTGAGCATGGATCCACCTTGTTCATTTGTGGCCATGACTCCTTTAGATTTGATATGGTGCCTTTTTGCATGTTGAGTGACCATGATAGTTTCATCAGTTATACATATGTTTGATCTGCCTGTATCTTTATGGCGATGTTTTGTATATGGACATGTATGTCCCAGAGATTAGTTTTTCTGACATTTATCTCTCTTACAGGTACCTTCATTCGAGCCTTTTGATCTTGGATTCTCTGCTCTCTCCATACTCAGCTGTTTCCTTTATAATGTATTTCAGCTATTGTATTCCCCTCTAACCTCATACATTAGGTGGCATTTGTTATAGCTCAAAATGACACATCTCTCCCTATGACCACTTTCCCATGATTTCGTCGCATGTCGACACTTCCATGACGACACTTCATGAAAGTCATTGAAAGTCACTGAAAAAACACCTATCTTGGAGGACCCATATATTGAGTTTTGTAACTTTGTTTCACCTTATCTATACATCGTTGGAAAGGTATTTCAGTTGGCTAAAACGTTCCAGAAGACACCAAAGTCTGAAAATGCCCAAAAATACCCTTAAAATTCGTTTTTTGTCCATTCATGACTTTCCTTAAGGAATACTCGCGAATTGCTCTATTACATATCCGCGAATACAAAAAGTTGCTCATATTAGCAACCTTTTGGACTAGAAACCTATGAATACTTTTCATATTCGTGAATGTCCAGTTATGCAACCCGCAAATGCCTTTTAAAAATATAAAAAACATTCCTTTTGAGTTTCGGTTAGTTTGGGTAGTTATGCAACTGACTCATTTAGTTGTAACCACTTTGTCTTCGCCCCTAACTCTTCCTTAATCATATAAATAGAGGTAGGGAGGTCCATGAGAGGGGACTTGAATTTCTACATTGTTATGCTGAAGGAATTGGGACTCTCTTTGCCCGCACCTTTTCCCTAGAAACATTCTCCTTGTGTTACAGAGCTTAAAGGCTGAGTTCCTTGGAGAAGAGAAGCAGCAGAACCGGATCAAGGTTTCGTGAGGTGCCAAACTTGAAGAGAAGGTATACTTGTACTTGTTTTCAATATTAATAAACATGTGATTTCCTTCTTCTTCCCAAATCATTGTTCAAGGTGTGATTGAATTTTTGTTTATGATCATATGATGTTATTCAGATCATTGTTTCATGTTTATTTGATTATCATTTGTTTATATGTGGTCATAATGGTTTGAGGAAGGTATAATTCATTTTGCAGGTCTCTTGGAGTGAGAGGAGTAGGAAGAGGATTGAAGAGAAAGCTTGGACCAGCCTTCAATTTATCAGGTGTGTACCTTTCTCATCTCTAATCTTGCTTATATATGCTTGCTGAACATTGTGCATCTCTCTTTCAACCCTAGTATGTTGATGGCCTCTTAAACCCTAGCCATAGGACACTTTCCTTTACAACACATGCTAGTTGTATTTTAGCAGGTCTGACAGAAAAGAAAGGAAGCTGCTATCCGAAGTGGCCTCAGGAGCGTTCAAATACCCCAAGGGGTCTCGCTTTTCACTAAAATCTTAAAATTTTCACAAAGTTGTAAGATCTTGGTTTCAGCATGTATAAGAACCAATAATTTTCTAATATTTCAGTTTGCTGATACTGTAACCTTTAATAAATACAATCATTTTTGAAATTGGCTCTTTCAAGCCCATTCCCCATCCCCCCGGGGGAGATTTTCGTCGGTGTCCTTTTCGTCACTTTCTGATTATTTCCTTTTTAAACTAGCATTGATATAATTTGCAGGGAAGTATACTTGATTTTAGTATTAATTTCATATTCCACTTTTGTTTTGCAAAGTAATCATAACACTTACCCCACGATTTCCCGATTGACCCGAAAGGGGAAAGAGATTTGTGGTAGGACTAATTAGAAAACCAGAATTGTGTATTTGTTTTATTTTTCATCTTTTATCTATCAAAAATTTTAAAATTAACCCCTCCTCAATTCCCCGATTGAGATCCACTTGGATCGAAAGAGGTTCCTGGAGGGGTTTTCTTTTAAACAAGAACATTCAGTTTAAAACTTACTAAAATTGACAAGACTCCAGTGTGTATGCTATGCACTTGGCTGCAGTTCATCCGATCAGTCAAGCTATATCAAAAGCACTTGGGTGACTAGTATAATCAGGACTCACTCTCCCCAACTGACAAACCATCAGGTGAAAATCCAACACCTAGATCAAACCTTTACAGTGGAAAAATACCCAAAGGAAGCGGGAACTTCTGAAAAAGTGACCTCAGGGTGCCAATCTCTGTCTCACCCTAACGGGTGTGTTACGAACAATAGCCCCAGAGACTCCATTTCATCCCACATATTCCTTGCGGGTAGCCGTGAAGGTTTAGTTTTGGACATACTCCAAGTACTCTCGGGTATATCTAGAGTCCCCCCTTCGCCTAATTTAATCAACTCATACTTCAAATTTAACTTAAAACATACCAAGAGGCAGTTGCAAAACACTCACTCCAAGCACATGCAAGTATAATATTTTTTATTTCTGACTCCATTCTAAGGCACTGGTTATTTTCTTGTTATATATATATATTGTGTCTCAGCATTGTGCTTTCATGTGTTTATTTTTATATCTTGTCATATTTGATTGTCCATAGGTAAATATCGAACTCCTAAGCAACTCATTTAGTTTAACATCACAACACTAAGTAATCATCCTTAGTAACTTAATAGGGTCTACCCCCCTTGGCTTCGTTAGGAGTTGAGCCTAAACAGAGGAGTCAAGAACAAGGTGACAGCCTTGACTCGAGACTTGCCCCCAAGGACACACCAAGTGGCTTGAAGATTTCGGCCACGTGACCCAGGTGTGTGAAAGGAGGCAACATTTTTTGGTGCCGTTGCCGGGGATAAATATTTTTATTCCCGAGTACGACTTAGCTTAACTTTTTTCTAAAGAACTAAACAGATAAAAACTTTTGATTGATCTAGTCTTTAAAAAAAATAAAAATTAAAACTCGATCCATCTGGCGACTCCACTGTCTAACATCCCTTCAAGAATTTCTACCCGAAAAAACTGCCGACAATTATTCAATCCTCTCCCTGATCCCGAAAGGTTTATTAGGGAAAGATTGAATAGGAAGAATTCTCGTAGAAACCTTGAATATTTAGGAGACCAATCCCTCTCAGATATCCATCACATATTTGTAGAGATTCATGTTCACCAATCTCAAGAAATGACGGAATTATTCAAACCCCTTAAATTTTCTCAGATAGCAAGTGCTCCCCATGCCATTCCAAAAGATGTTATCAAGAAGCTCCCCATATTTCAGGGAAATAATGCGATCACTGGAAAGTCTCACCTTCGAAAGTTTGAAAAGCACCTGGTCAGTTATTGCAATGATGCTGCCCATGACCATGACGATGTCAAAATGATTCTCTTTGCTTTATCTTTGGAAGATGATGATGAAGAATGGTACTTCGACCTAGATGATGATTCATATAAAACTCTTAGTGAATTCCTAGAGGGTTTTAAGAAGAAATGGGGGGAAAAGAAAGAACTAAGGCATCTGCTTGCTGCCCTCCATAACATAAAGAAGATGGAGAATGAAACCATTGATGAATTTAATACTAAGTTCAGGCGTGTGGTTGCGGACCTCCCTAGAGAAATCAATCCACGGGATGCCTCCATCCTCATATCTTACATCGAAGCTTTCACTGGTGATCTGAGGTACCAGTTAAGGGACAAAGAGCCGGCCAATCTAAAAACTGCTCAGGAATTGCCCGAGAAAATAGAAAGGAATATGCATTCTTTAGGCAAATCCAACATTCTGGGTTACACTAGGGGAAACACTTCATACAACAAAGAAAATGGAAAATCCTTTGAATTAGAAGAAAAGGGAGCCTCTAAAGATCCCATGGAAAAGGTAACAAACATGATAAAAGACTTGGTTACTAGTCAAAACCAACTTATGGCAGATCAGTCTACACAATTGAATCTTATGCACAATAGAATAATCACAATGGAAAGAAATAATGGACCTAGGAACTTTCAGCCTAGGCAGAATCAAATGTATCAAAAGAAGTTTCCTCAACAAGAGCCTAGGATTCCAAACCAATTAGACTCATCTAACATGGTAGAAGAATTAATTTTATGGTGTAGACCCTGTGAACAATTCCACCAAGAAAGCACTTGTTATGTTGCAAATCAAGTCATGGAACATGGACTTCCCAAGGTCAGTAATCAAGAAACAGATGCAAGCGAGCCTGATCATATATACATGGTAGGCCAGGCCTACCCTTTGTCACCATCTAAACAGTACAAGCCTGAGGATGAAACCATTGTAGAATCTTATAGTGAAACTTATGATGAAAACTGTAATATACATGATGGGACTCCTATGTGTTCTCCATATAATGATGACATTCTGGAAGGTTTACTACCTTATGACCTTTTCTCTGAAGAATATGAGTATGAAAATGAGGACAAGTATAGCTTGGAGCATGATACAAGTGACGAAGACTCCCTTATCCCCGACAAAGATGTTGATGAGGAGTCTTGGACATTCATGGAAAATTCAGTCCATGACATGAATAAAGAGGAAAATAATGAACCAGAAACTTTTGATGGTTTTGTTGATTTTTCTGTCCATGGCATATCTAAAGGAGAGAGCGTGGACCATGTGGCCTTAGGAAACTTTGATATAAAAAAGGAGCATGCAGTTTATCCACATGATTAGTTTGATCCATATATCAGTATTAGTAATGAAGACAAAGAGAAATCGATATCAGAACCTAATGTCAACAATGGGGAATCCATGCCATCTACCATATATGATGGTGATGACTATTGGGATTTTTGTGGATATCTTATTAAGAATCCTATCTATGCTATATCCAGCAAGGGGAGTGTCTATTTAGAAATTTGTGGAAGTCCAATCTACTATACTTCCATGGAGGGAAGCATGGATATGGAGACCTTGGAAAATCCTAGTATGGAAAAGCAACATTCAAAACTCTTATATGATCATTTCGAGTCATATCATGTAGAGCTACACAAGGTATCAATAATGAAGACATGGAGAAGCAGTGTTGTGAAAAGACAGATGTGATGCCGTTATTAGAATATCAGTCTCAACTATCATCTTCACATATAGAGTTTCCTCATGACTTGGAGCCACTTGGGGCTTATACAGTGAATTATCATCCGGTAAGCCTTGATGATCAGTATGAAGGTGTAGTCAACCTACCTCATCATTCTGATTTGTACATCAACCCTATCCAATCATGGATAGAAGTAGCCTATGCAATCACTTACCAGTTTGGGAGGAAGTTTGATGACATTATTCCTGCCTATGATTTCCCATCCATCCCACCCCTTCTAGATCATCACACAAGTTTGCATTTTCTGAATAAAGTATCCTTACTTTGGCTGGTAACCAAAGACAAGCAAAAAAAAATTACGTTAATAAAATTCTTAGGTGGTTACATTGGATTTATGATTACACTTAACCCTTTTTATATCATGCTTAGAGTAGGAAAATAATCTCCTTGAAAGAGAGCATTTACTTTCTGCATTTCTATTTTATACTTAGCTATAATAAAAATTTGCTTCTTTTAGTTAGTTACATTTATTTTGTTTAAATAAATCAGCTTAATGGTTCATTTGGTTTTCTATAAAACTTGTGCTACTAAGGTTTTTCTTGTCAGGTTGAGATGTTTTTACAGGGTATATAAACCAGAGATTCTGGTTTTCTCGTATCCTCTCCTTTCCTTAAAGACCAGATCGAGCACACGTACCACAGTTGGAGCCAGAATGTTACCACCTAAGTTGTACTTAGTGGTTTTTTATCGAGTGAGCCTAATGAACCAGACAAGGATAACTTGTTCGGACTGAAGAATACCTTTGGAAGTACTTCTCAGAAGTGCTTGTTGTACTATATCACATGTTCGTACCCCATGGGGGAATTGTAATAAATGTTCTAGCATGATAGTATCTGTTAAATACTTGGTCTCTTAGACTTTATTTGTCAATCCGATCAGCCCAGGGTGTTTTTTCCCTTGGTTATTATTGGTTGTTGAATAAACAAATGATAATTTCTGAGTTTTTCACTCCATACCTCCAAAGTTGGGGTGGTTGTCTTGGAATTTAGGCCTATTGACGTTATTAGAGTCTATGTGTCAATGTATAAACATGCTAGACATCATTTTCGAGTCATATGAACATGTCTAAGTCCCCCTAGGTGTTTTTCATTTTTTCAATATTTTAGTTTTTTCAGTGTTTTTTATTAAAATTTAATTTTTCCAAAACCTAGGCTATTTTTGAATAGTTTAATTGGAAAATTTGATTTTGTAATAAAAGTGGGCCAAATAATCAGTTTTAGTCATGTAGGTGCTCATTTTCAATCTAAGAGCACCATGTAAACCCATGGGCCCACTATTTCCTAGTTTTGAGTGATTTTCCATCACTCAGGTCAGAAAGCCCCAAAAAATCAATTATTTATTATTTTAATTAATAAATTGATGAATAATGGAGCAAATACAAAATCATAGATCAATGGATTCTCAGTCGATTTGATTGAAATCAGTCAGATATGAAGCAGATTCACTGGATCTGACAAATCCTTGACTGAAGGAGGTGAACAAATTGGATCCAGAGTTGATCTTTAGCATCCTTTATGGGGGATTTCACCATTCCTCTCTCCTCAACATGTTTTGGCTCATCTGGATGAGTTTTGGTGGATTCTTCAGTCAACAGGTTGAGGTGTCAGTTAGATCAGCTCTCCGATTGACAATTGCACTCAGTGAGACTTAGATATGGCTCAGTTAGACATAGATCAGGCATTGATGGACTCTTCATCAACATATTTGGTTTATCTCCTTGGGATTTGCACCCCCCTGGGCTGGATGCCCTATTTTTTGTATATATCCTGGCCGAGGCTCCCTCTTCCAAGCTAGTTAGAGTTGGACTGAAGGGATTTCCATTGTAACTCTGTATTTGATCATCATTTGTGAATAAAGAAGCTTTGGAGGCTATACTGTGTAGTGCATGTGTATGTGTGGATTCTCAGTGTTATGCTGCTGATGTGGTAGATGCAATTTCTTGCCAAATTCTGTGCTGCTTCTGTGTTTTGGCTTCAAGGATATGACTAAATCTAGTAAGGGTGTAAACTAGGAAAGCTAGATTGCTTGATATTGTTTATCCATATGATGTATGCTCAAAAATTTCAGTTATATGCTTAAATAAGGTTATTTCTGCATAATCTTTCATTTTTTCTGCTTTATGCATCTATATCCAAATCTCATGAGGTGTGTGCAGGCTTGTATTATTTAGTTGCAGGTTCCTGATTGGATGAAGGTGTGGATCTAGATTGAATCCATTCCTATCCAATAATATCAAGACTCTATCCCTTAGCACTCCACAAAAGGGCCTCATTTCAGCTTGCTCCATTCAAGCAACAATCCAACCTTCTCTCCTCTTCTTCTCATTTCTACAAAAAATCAACATTATTACCCGGTTACTCTGTTAGTAGATTTGATTTTGCTTAGATATATCATATTAAAAGTATTTCCAACATAGATCTATCTTATCAAATCCTATAGTCTAGATCTTGCACTTAAAAAAGTTCCATAAGAATTCTAGATCTAGTTTTAGGGAAATCATCTTTTTGCATGAAAATTTAAAGAAAACTTGTAGATCGCATGCATTAGATTTCCTTTCGCTGTTATAAATTTTAATATTTTGAAATATCAGTGCATATTTCATTGGCTGCACAAATAGCAAGCCAATATCCGAAGGAAAGCTTGCTTTCCTTGGTTCCTTTTTCGCCTATTTAGCTAGTTTTAACTTCATTTTTTTTAGATAAGGTAGGCTGATCCAAAGGTACTCTTAAAGTGATTTTGGGCATATTTTATTCTAACATGCTGGCTGTATTTTAGAAGGTCTAACAGAAAATAAAGGAGGATCCTGTTCGAAGTGGCCTTAGGAGCGTTCAAATCCCGCCAGGGGTCTCCCTTTTCACTAAAATCTTAAAATTTTCACAAAGTTGTAAGATCTTGGTTTCAACCTGTATAAGAACCAAGAATTTTATAATATTTCAGTTCAATGATACTGTAACCATTAAAAAATAAAAAACATTTTTGGAATAGGCTCTTTCGAGCCCATTCCCCATCCCCCCTGAGGGGATTTGCGTCGGTGTCCTTTTCGTCGCTTTCTAATTATTTATTTTTTAAACTAGAATTGATATAATTTGCAGGGAATTATACTTGATTTTATTATTAATTTCATATTCCACTTTTGTTTTGCAAAGTAATCATAACACTTACCCCACGATTTCCCGATTGACCCGAAAGGGGAAAGAGATTCGTGGTAGGACTAATTAGAAAACCAGAGTTGTGTATTTCTTTTATTTTGCATCTTTTATCTATCAGAAATTTTAAAATTAACCCCTCCTCGATTCCCCGATTGAGATCCACTTGGATTGAAAGAGGTTCTTGGAGGGTTTTTCTTTTAAACAAGAACACTCAGTTTAAAACATACTAAAATTGACAAGACTCCAGTGTGTATGCTCTACACTTGGATACGGTTCATCTGATCAGTCAAGCTGTATCAAAAGCACTTGGGTGACTAGTATAATTAGGACTCACTCTCCCCAACTGACAAACCATCAGGTGAAAATCCAACACCTAGATCAAACCTTTACGGTGGAAAAATAACCAAAGGAAGTGGGAACTTCTGAAAAGTGACCTCAGGGCACCGATCTCTGTCACACCCTAATGGGTGCGTTACTAACAATAGCCCCAGAGACTCCATTTTAGCCCACATATTCCTTGCGGGTAGCCGTGAAGGTTTAGTTTTGGACATACTCCAAGTACTCTCGGGTATATATGGATTCCCCCCTTCACCTAATTTAATCAACTCATACTTCAAATTTAACTTAAAACATACCAACAGGCAGTCACAAAACACTCACTCCAAGCACATGCAAGTATACTATTTTTTATTTCTGACTCCATTCTAAGGAACTAGTTATTTTCTTGTTATATATATATATATATATATATA
>LPNX010040975.1:246307-256752 GCA_001517045.1 Pseudotsuga menziesii
AAAGTATGTAGTGTGGGTACTCGTTCGATGCAAAATCAAATTCTGCATCCAACGAGCTCTCCCGATCGAAATTTGAGTAAAAACATAATGAGATATGTCGAAAATACGAACAAAAAAAGTAGTTTTTTTTAATGACAAATATGTCAATTCAACCATTATGGTTGACTTATTTTATTGAAATTCTATTGGTTCTTGAATTCCAACTCACAAAAAATAATTTTGGCACGTTTTCTTATAAGGCCCATTTTAGACCCCAAATTTCCTCTAATGCTTGCCTTCATGTTTCCCAAATAATCCTGAACTTGGAAATACGTCTTTATCCCAAGAAGCCAAGCTTTAGCCTCTTGTCCAGTATTTACCTCACCATTAAATGTAGGAGGTTTAGCCTTCTTAAATTCATCTCAAGAGTGATCCCTATGGGGTCTCTTTCTTTTTATTTTACGAGAATATGAGCTTGAATTCCCACTGGATTCTTCAGAGTCAGATGATCCACTAGAAGTCCTTCTCGTTCTCCTAGTACTACTCTTATTTCCTTTGGGTCTTGTTGTACCCCACCTAGAGTCTATCTTTCTTTGCAAGTCTATCAAGCTCTGCAACATAGCAGCATTCAATTGATGCTTCTCTTCCTGGGCCTTAATCAATATTCTCATGGTGGCTGCAACATCTGATGGTGTCTCTTGGAATATCCTTCCATTAGAATCTATGTCATCATTTCCATTACGGAAATTTTCTCCCACGACATCTCGTGCATGTGTTATAGCAGATTTCACCACACTAGGTGAATCACACATTATATGGCCTTCCCCTATCTTGCTGCAGATGCATTAGCCCCTATGGACTACTTTTTGTCTTTTGATGTGTCCTTGATCATCCCTAAAAACATAAGAAAAGTGATATACGTGGATTTTACCCCAATAACCGCGTACATACATGGGTATCACCCCTATAGTCATGTACATCAGGATGTGTGTAGAATCCAAATCCTTTTGGAGTTTTCCTTGACTTGGATCTGACTCATATGACTCCTGGCCTTCCATATGCCTTGAGATCGCATGGATTCGACCTTTTAGTATCCCTTTGAAAAGCTATATAAGGAACCCCTTGAGACATTGAAAGCATAAGAGAGAATTGAGAGTAATGAAACTATAGTCCATTGTTGCCCGAACTTATGCATGAGTCTGCATCCCTTTGTCCCTTGGAGCACTGTTGTGTTCTTCCCAAGCTTTCCTTTTTCTAGTGAGTTTGCTATCTGAGTGATGGATGATTGAGGTGGTGGAGGCCCAAGTGGGGGATTCAGTTTCTCTGGTTCGCAGACGTGCCGTCAGAGGTTGTCACTTGTAATCTCTGATTCATATTAATAGAAATATCTTTTTTGTCCAGTAATGTGTATTTGAATGAATATTGTATCCATTGGAATATGTCAAATGCTTTTACATTATTGATTATATATGCTATAATAGATCTAACACCATGATATATAGTATGCTTGTATTGTTTACTTGTTGTTGAGGAAGTATTCTATCAATTCAAGCTAAAGATTGGAAAGCTCAACGGGGATCTACTTCAACCGTCTGGAATAAGGTATGCAGTTCGATCCTTTAGTTTTAGACATTTTATTTCTATTGCATATTGGGAAAGATTGATTTCTGGAGTCTAGCTGTCTGTTGTGGTACCCCAATCCATAGGAATTTCTCTCCGTAACAGAATTGGCAACTCTACTGGGGAGTTCCTAGTAGTTGTCCTTTGGGGGCAATAATGGGCTTGAGATTAATGATTTGCTCTTGGTTTCTCTCTGTTTCTGTGTCGCATTTTATAGTATGTTCATCCATTGACACTCCCCTTTATTTGTTTGACCCTTGGCCTGATTTTCACCACTGCCTTCTCTGTATACGCAGGTTTTTGGCCAAAAGTCACGTACATACATGGATTTTTGGCCAAAAGTCGCCTATACACGTATATTTTAGACTAAAATCCTTTTTTCCCACGCACGTTTTTGGCCAAAAGTCACGTACATGGGCCTTCCCATGCGGTTTTTTGGCTAAAAGTCGCGTACATGTGCATTCCCATGTTGGTTTTTGGCCTAAAGTCGCGTACATACGCGGCTATTCTTTATACAGTCACGTACATCCTCCCTTTTGGTGAGTGGGTGGGTTGTGAGTGTGGTTTGGTATTCCTTGGGTCTGATGTTGTCTGTTGGATGCTTCTTTTGTGACCAGAGACCGCTTTGTCATTGATTTTTCTTTGAAAGTAGTTTTAGTCATTCTTCCTTTTTGTTTTGCCATTAGTACATTACTCTTTTTGCCTTGGTGTCTTGTTGGGCTTGTCTTTTATACTTGCTGCAGAGACTGAGAGTTTTAGATGACTTTTATTGCATTTTTCATTATTTTATATTGAAAAATACAAAGTAGTTGCACTCTTAGTTGCATCTTAGATATGGATTTGAGGAGGTACTTTTATTAGATTGCTTGGATGAGAGTTGTGTTTAGGCTTTCATATAGGAAGGATTGCATTGGCATTCGGAAAGAAATATATCTTTATGCATCTCATGTAGTGGCATACCCTATTTTTCATTTGACAAAGATTGCACTTAGCATTGTTTGTTATGGTGTGCATATTTTTTTCACTGCTGAGTCATAATGTCATTAGTTGCACGGACATTTCTCTTTGAGTAATTAAAGCCAATTAAAATCAATGCTAAATTAAAATGAATTACACTCTTTTCTTTTCTAGGGTGCACCAACAAGCTTAGGTTTTAGGATCTTGGAATAGTTCATTGTAAGTTAATTCTCCAAGATCACTAAACAACAACAACTAGGTGTCTGTCTAGGGAGTGTGTGAAATCCTTGGTATAACCATCGTTATCAGGATCCTCCTCTCAAAAGGGCGTTAAGCACGAGGCAGTGTGAGCGTTTGTTGATTGGGATAACCCCTGGTCGGTAACTGTGTAGCACCAGCGATATAGCCAAGATTGTATTCGTATCTGGGGGCTCTTTCGAGATTTTTGGGCTTTGATACCCTGCCCATACGGTCAATCCCGCCTGCAACTGTCCGCCTGAGCTTTGATTATATTGAGGTGACCTTAGTGACCTTACCTAGGATATCGAGGGGGTACTTGTAGAGGTTATTCTGCAGGTGTCTCGACCAGGTAGAGGTCGGACAACACAATCGGCATACACGTTGAAGCTGAGGGCCACTATAATTGGTTACGTAGCTCCGCTTGTAGTGTATGGGAGTTTCAAGCCTCTCCCAGGTGAGACATACCTACTACATTCGGGAGCTCACATATCCTCCCTGTGGTTTGCTTGTATTTTGGCTGTAGATTTTATTAGGAGTGTGCTCTTTGTGCGCTAGTTGGCCTTTGGGATCATGGTTACTTGAGTATATTTATGCTCTCTTGAGTTTGGGTCCTTTTATTTTCAGCATGCCTGATATCCTATCACCCGTCCTTGGTCCCAGTACAGACACTGGTGTTAGACTTGGGGGCATCACAACCCCTTACCGTGCTCGTTGATTTGGGAATGGTCATATTCCATCCCCTACTTCATTTGTGGAGGCCTTTTATTCCCTTCACTCAGTCTTTACACCAGTGGTCACCCTCATGGGGGGTGGTAGTGGATGCGTGAACATTGGGTCTACACCTTACTTTCCTTTTGATGTCCCATCGTTCACCGCATTGTTTCCTTTGGGTGCTATTGTCATGATCATTCCTCCCTATATCCTATAGTTTGGATTCTATATTGATTATTTTGGGATGTTTTGGACTAATATGGTTGTCATGTAGGATCCAATTTTTGTACACTCTCTCCAAGGTTTCGACCCGTTCGTTCCTATCACAGGTATTATGTCTAAACTGGCATATAGGTTAGGATTTCGCATCCGCTTGCACTTATGCATTGCCTTATGACCGTTCCATCTTAACCTTAGGTACGAACCCACTCTATTATGTCACGGAACCTTCTTGTTGCTTTAGGAGTGGCATGATATGAGTGGTAGAGCCTCACCTTACATGGGTACCCTAGTTAGCGCCCTATTTGCATTTGGTGCCCATGCCGATGTTTCTCCCTTTAGGGTGTGGGAGTCCGTTGTATAGTATTGCCATGACATTTCGCAAGAGCCTCATACTCCTCTTGATCTTATGCTAGCCATGATCCCCCGGACTCCCTTGTATCAAGTTGTGGATGCATTATCATGAGCTTTGCCTGTCTTATTGAGCTTTATGCCGTCTTCCTTGACATTGCGTTTCAGCCATATAGCCCGAGCTTGTCTCATGTCTAGCCATGCAGAGCCTTTCTTTATATCCTTCGCAGCTTGATTCCCTTTTACCGGGAGGGGATTTTCCCCCGAGTGTCGATATCCTACACATGTATCCTTGCATTGAGCATAGGTATGTTCCACTGCTTGGAACTAGTTTGTTTTCCCGAATGACACTCGTCTCCTCCTAGTTTGTAACTATAAAGCTAGTTTATTCCACGGGAACTTCACTTAGTGAACCTTTCACATAGCACGTGTGATCATGGGATATTAAAGAATACCCTTAATTTCGATAGATATTGACCCAAACTCTTTTTGTTGAAACACCCTCCCAATACTTAAAACTTCCTCCCCACCCCATTTTATACCTCAATCCTTATAAACCACCCTACCCACCCCCACCTTAAACCCCTCACGCCCCCCAATACCTGCAATATATTGGTTTGATTTTTTATAATTTTAAAACCCACAATGTGAACTAACGCGATAGGATATTGGTAAACAAGTGAAGACCCCATGGTTTATTATTTTTTCAAGCTTTTCAAATAACTGAAAAAGTCCAAAAAAAATAAAAAAGATGGACAAGGAAAGATATTATCTTTGGCAGTTGTCGAGTCGTGTCACCTTCGAACAGAGCACTGTATATCACATCCATTGGTTGGGTTATAGTTTGACTTTAGGAGCTGTACTCGTTTATTTGAGTTTATCTCCACCGACTGGTTATACTTCTAGTCCCTATGGAGCCTCTATTGATGCCTCCTGTGTCATAGAGATGTCCCAGTTTGTATATCGAGTATATGCTGCCTTCATTCAGTCACCATACGTCGTTATGCTCTTGTTCGAAGGAAGTTGAAACCTAAGTCGGCCATTCCTCAATTATCTTGACTTTGCATGTCGGCCATTCCTGGTACAGTTACTGGTTTGTGCACCTTATGATCAAGTCCTTCCACATTATATAGCTTTGCTGAGTACCTCGTGTTGGATGATGGGGGATGCCCTAATGCCCTCCTTCCAGCAGATTTCATCCCAATGACTTCAGATCATTTATTCTGGGATTGGAGTCTAGAGTCATTTTGAGTGCCTTGAGACTTGCAATCATCAGTGGCAGGTTCTCTCGCCATCGACAGTTTTGGGAATACATCAATGTCCCCTGATCGATGGATTCTCTCAAGTGTTCGACCTCAACACATTTATTCACACTTGTTGGTTTGCCCTATCGTACCTTCATTCCCATTTTCATTATCGGTGGGTGATCTCGCGTCTGTTAACGGTATACATCAATGACCGGTAATCAGACGATGGACTACTATGTTCGACCTAGACACCTCTATTCACATAGTAGGACATGTACTTGTAGCAGTGTGTGTAGAATACCTTCCAGATTGGTGGCATCCATTATATGCTACCTCCTTGATCGTGCTAGTGTTCATGAGATTTCAGCTCTCGTGACTTGTTCCAGTATATGTCAGACATTTCCAGCCACTATGGAGATTTTGATCTATTGTATATCTTTAGCCTTTGTGGAGATCATGGTCCTTTGTATATCCTCATCATGGATATTCTGATCTATGTATATTGTATGTGGCGATGACCACATATGTGTTATCATGTTTCATGCCTATTCATGGCCATTGTACTCTTATGTATTCGGGACTGCTATATATATTTGCAGTTATATGCAGATTTGTATTATGGTATTATGCTGATTGGGTGGCTAGTCTTCCATTTGGGTACCTTCATCACTCCACTTCTGGGATGGACTTATAATGTATTTCGTCCATCGTATAACCCCTCTGATCTCATGCATTAGGGGGCATGTGTTATAGCGGATTTCACCACACTAGGTGAATCACACATTGTATGGCCTTCCCTTGTCCCGCTGCAGACTCATTAGCCCCTATGGACTACTTTTTGTCTTTTGATGTGTCCTTGATCATCCCTAAAAACATAAGAAAAGTGATATACGCGGATCTTACCCCGATAACCGCGTATGACCCCTAAAGTCGCGTACATCAGGATGTGTGCATAATCCAAATCCTTTTGGAGTTTTCCTTGACTTGGATCCGACTCATATGACTCCTGGCCTTCCATATGCCTTGAGATCGCACAGATTTGAACTTTCAGTATCCCTTTGAAAAGATATATAAGGAACCCCTTGAGACATTGAAAGCATAAGAGAGAATTGAGAGTAACGAAACTATAGTCCATTGTTGCCAGAACTTATGCTTGAGTTTGCATCCCTTTGTCCCTTGGAGCACTGGTGTGTTCTTCCCAAGCTTGCCTTTTTCTAGTGAGCTTGCTATCTGAGTGATGGAGGATTGAGGTGGTGGAGGCCCAAGTGGGGGATTTAGTTTCTTCGGTTTGCAGACATGCTGTCAGAGGTTATCACTTGTAATCTCTGATTCATATTAATAGAAATATCTTTTCCTGTCCAGTAATGTGTATTTGAATGAATATTGTATCCATTGGAATATGTCAAATGCTTTTACATTATTGATTATATATGCTATAATAGATCTAACACCATGATATATAGTATGCTTGTATTGTTTACTTGTTGTTGAGGAAGTATTCTATCAATTCAAGCTAAAGATTGGAAAGCTCAACGAGGATCTACTTCAACCGTCCGGAATAAGGTACGAGGTTCGATCCTTTAGTGTTAGACATTTTATTTCTATTGCATATTGGGAAAGATTGATTTCTGGAGTCTAGCTATCTGTTGTGGGACCCCAAGCCATAGGAATTTCTCTCCGTAACAGCATGCTCAGAAGAATCTCGAGCATCATATCCATCATGGGTTCTCATAACTGAACCACCACTTACTTGCCAAACTGTACCACTTGGAATACTGCCCTCAAAGGTGTCTATGATCCTGTAAATGTGTTAGTAACACAACTGTTAGATGCATAATATTGATATAAATTAGAACTAATTACCTTCTTCTCTTGGAAAAATCATAAAATACAATTTTTCCCAAGCACAAAATATTCTTCTTTTTCAGCCCTGTAATCCACTGACAATCTACTGAAAACCCACTGAAAAACAGCTGAGATTCACTGAAAATCCCACTGAAAAACAGTTGAGATTCACTGAAAATCCCACTTGAAAACCCAAAAATTTCCTTGTATAAAATCGAGTCTCATCCCAAGCAAAATCCCGACACTTCGGTGGTCAAAACAACAAATTTCCTCTGGCGCTCATCGGCTACCCTCTCAACTGTAATTTTCCAATGTATCGATGGTTCCGTCAACTAATTTTTTTTTATGCGTCGGATCCTTGGTGGTCTAAGATTCCATACTGTTATCGGCACTGCCAAGAACTGTGGTGTATCGGTGGTCGGATGTACTGTTCATCAAGTGAATATTTTCATTGGCATCCGCAATGGTGGGAAACCATCCAACTTTCCGCAAAACATAACACCCATCAGTGGGCGGAACCACTAAGCACTATGTGTCGGCAATCAGCAGTTGAAAGCTCTATCCATCAAAATGATAGTCCAGTTGATAGCCGCAACAGTGCACTTACAAACAACTAATGTTTTCTGATGTTCATCAATGATCAAAACAACTAATTTCTCCTGGCACATCGGTGGACCAATCCACTAACCTTCTCTGACATATCAATGGTCTCATCAACTATTTTCCATCCATGTTTCGGTGATCCAAACAACTAACTTCTTCTGACATCCACCACCGCAACGATGGCTTCATCATCTAAATTTCACCGATGATTTCCATACTTGAAGAATTTTTGTTCTCTTTTTTTTCCTCTGCATCAGCTCCCTCGTCCTCTATTCCTCATCGATGTATTGACACCCTCATTGTTTATTTTTCATTGATCCCATCAACTTTGTCGAAACTTCCTTTATCCTCTGCTGACGTATCGGTACCTCAAACAACTAATTTCCTCTGATGACGGTGATGTTTCAGCAACTACATCGTCTAATCATCAGCGATCAAATAAACTGATCTTTTTCGATCACTGATAGTCGATATCGGATGTTCTTTCAACTAAATTGAGCCAGTGTTTCAGTGGTCTTCGCCTGAACCCCGCCGAAACTGTCCCTCCCACATCCACTAATCTCTGCTGACGGCTGATGAACACTTAGAAAAATTTCTGAAATCCTTTCCGCTTGCCCCTCGTCAGGTGGCCTTCCACCTATGCTATCCGATGTATCAGAGGATCTTCCCATTTAGTCCTTCGATGACCCAATGACCTTGGTGCTTAGGAATTTTTTCCAACGAATTTTTCTGGAAATTTTCTGATTTCCATTGGGATGAGGGAACCTTTCCTCTGTTAGCTGATTTCTTATGGCCCATTTAGGCCCATGCTATAACATTTTCTCTTATACCACTCTGTAATGTCCCCGACCCTTCGACCGGTGAAGACGATGCTATGGTGTCATTAAACATCCAGGCAACTAGCCCCATAAACATGAAGATACATAAACCAAAATGCTTGAAAATAAAATGTGCTAAGATGCATAATCCTTTACATACACAGCTGAAGCAAACATACATTCATTCAAGCATTCAACATGCTCATCATTCTTCATTAAACAATAAATATAAATGCAGAGACGAAATGGTCAAGAATACTTATCTTATAAAGGATTCGTCCCGCAACCAGCTACGTCACTGCAACGTTCCACCCAACCATAGTCCATCGTGCTCCTTAATCTCTCAGCAATGCTTCCACCACCAAGATGGGCATGATTCCCCAAGGAATAAGGAATGAGCAGGCTTACACATAGCCAAGGATACACAAAACAACAGATCAACCAAGCCAACACAATTGGGTTTATCAGGCCATCCACAAATCAGCCAAGCCAACACAATTGGGTTTATCAATCCATCACGGAGCTGGGAAAGGCTAATTTCTAAGCTGGTGAGCTCATTGCAGAGCTAAGGACACCTACACCTGAACTATCATGGCTTCTAGAACACCCACACACACCCAACATAAGAAAATCAGTCCCTTCTCTGCTACACAATCCCTCAGGACCTGACCTCCCTTCCAGTGCTATTCAGGGGTTGTGAAGAAGAAAGCCAGCCCTCTAGCTCTGCCTGTGTGGCTCCTAAACACACCAGATTTATCAATCAAACCAATCCCTCATCCCCACTCCAACACAGTCCAAAGACCAACCACTGCATACATGCAACCAAACAAGCTATTCACAGCTTGGACAGGGGAAAGTAGCTCCTGAGTCATTCTTGGCCCTATCATGGCCAAAATGACTCCATAACAACCTACAACAGCCCCAAAACATAACAACAAACGCAACCAACCAAAACATGGGGGAAACAATAGTTTGTTCTCAAGAATGAAGCCATGGGAAATTTACACAGTCCGAGAATGGGAAAATAAACAAACTCTCATCCCGTGCCTGAGAAAGAACCTACACACAGGCCACAATCGGTAGGGAAATTACACGCCACCAGCCCAGAACATTGATTTCCAAACTGACACCCTCGGCTCTCTTAGTGAGAAACAATCGCGAGTGGGAGAGTTCCCATGGTGTCATGGGGAGAATGGAATAATGGGTGTCATGGTTTTTCCTGCCAGCATGAGGGTCAACCTACTAGTGGAGTGTGCATGTGGGTAAGGACTGACAGTCCTGCCACACTCAACTCACCAACAATAACTACCCCAACTAACAGCCAGACATTTAAGGTGGTATTTGGATAAGACAGGGGAAGGTGATAAAATCAAAAAGGGTGGTTGACAGGTAAAGGGGTTTAATAGCTAACACATGGATTTTCCCCATAGTCTCAAGGTTTGATAATTCCCCCTCCCTATCCTTAGGAATATCATGCCCTTTTCAATTTTGTTGCAATGACATAGCTGGTTGGGTTCATTTAATTAAAATGCATATTTACATGATGACAAAACTATTATGTGCCATATATCACAATATACCATCATGAATGATTTCATTCGCCAAACATAAAACAACCAAATCGATGGTGGGGATTTTGCCTTTAGCTCCACACCGTGAGTCATTATAATATATACATAATGTACATTTAATGCAACGAGGTCAAAACCAGGATGTTACATCACTAACACCCCCCTCCCCTCTATCACTCCCTAACCAATCCTCCAAATATCTCATCCAACTACCTGTAACCCCAACCTACATATTTATTCACCAACCCCCCCTCTCTCTCTCTCACACACATAGATACACCCAG
>LPNX010040975.1:256926-287099 GCA_001517045.1 Pseudotsuga menziesii
AATATAGTCAAGTTGAAGAGACAGGGGGTGTTAGGGGACAAGACTTAGGGAGTGCTTGTTGACTCCCCCTAAACATTGAATGATCCCTTAGTCATGGAACTACCTTCCTAAATGATCCTAAACGCTATTCAAGCATAACGTGTACACGTTACATGTGGTAAAGACATGGTTTCATTTTTGTTAATAATAATGCGTGAGCATTATTTCTCAGTGTAAACAACAACACTCTCTTTCTGATAAACAATCCATCATATTTCAAGCATGTTTCACAATCTGTGCGCAATTTCAAGATGCAGACAGTGCGTTCATTCTCTTCTTCAGTAGATTATCACACAAAATTTTGATTTTGACATCAACCATTTCCATCACAAGTGTCTAAGTATTTCTTGGAGGATGGTATACATTGAGTAGCAAGAAAGAAAGAAATAATTGAGCAAGAAGGAAACCAATTGATAAAGAAAGAAACCAAGCTTGGGTAATCTCTCATTGAGGAGCACCATAGAGCATCTCCACCATTGTTTTTCTTGCAATTGAGGAGCTAGAAAATGAAACATTAACTTGGTCACTGTGGTGGAGTATGTAGACACAATTGAATAAGAAATAAACCAAGCTTAGGGAATATCCCATTGAGGAGAACCATAGTGCATCTATACCATTGTTTTTCTTGTAATTGAGGAGCTAGCAAAGGAAACATTCTTCCTAATCTCCCCCCTAACCTGAGTATCTAGACACAATTGAGCAAGAAAGAAACCAAGCTTGGTGATTCTCCCATTGAGGAGAACCATAGAGCATCTCTACCATTGTTTTTATTGCAATTGATGAGCTAGAAAAGGAAACATTCCTCCCAATCTTCCCCCTAATTTGAATATCTAGACACAATTGAGAAAGAAAGAAACCAAGCTTGGGGAGTCTCCCATTAAAGAGAACCATAGACCATCTCCATCATCATTGGTCATTGTAGTAGAGTATTTAGAAATAATTGTGCAAGAAAAACACCAATCTTGGGTAATATCCCATTGAGGAGCACCATATATCGTTGATCATTGTGGTGATGGGAAATTCATGTAATCGAGTAAGAAAATAGGCAAGGAATATGACACCTAATGAAATCCTTGAAGACATTAGAGAAAATAAAATAAATGACATGATGAATTGAAGACGCTCTAAGGACACTCAACCAATTCCATTTTTAGAGGACTCCATAGTTCTTCCTACCAATCCACAACAAGAAAGACAATAGAATTCGCTCTAGGGGCCTTCGGTCTCCATAGTAGTTGAAGAAGGAGTGTTGCATGGCACTGATCAAGAAGTAAGACATAGGTGCACATTAAGGCCACTTGAAACATTTGCATATTTACTTGGATGTGGGTATACAAGTGATGAAGTTAGAGAGTCATTGAATTGCGTCCATATGCCTGAAGAAGACAATGTTCTTCAGACCACCTAGGACAATTTCCAATTGCCACCACCTGACTCACAGCAAGAGACAAAAGGACACAAAGCTCATGTTTAAATGCCAGACCGACTGAGTGATATTGTACAAGGTGTAGTTCCAACCTCGCTACCTTTGTTAGCAACTTCATGCCAAAGAACTCCAAAATGTATACAGATTGATGAAAGTCTCATTGGTTCTCTTGAACGTATGATTTCTAAACGCAGTATTGGATATCAATCTCAACAGATACTTGTCAACTATTTTGATTCTAAATGTGATGGAGATAAATGTAGATTATTTATATCATTATTAAAATATAGTCCTGTGACTTTTGTTAGAATAAACTTAAGGATAAAGATGATAAACAGTTCTGAACCAAGTTCTCATATTGTCAGACATTTAGTAGATGCATTTAGTACTATTGGAAAGAAATATCGTTCAAAGGATCGCAATGTGTCTCGTCGTGTATTGTCACAATCAATCATGAACAAAATCACCTTGTCATTTCGTGTTCTTAAGCCTACATCCAAACTTGTAGGCTTCGATATCAAAACACTCCATAGGAATTGTTCTAGAAGAGAACAACTTGACTATGGTCAAACATATGTATGGGATTTCATTGGTAGGTTTCCATGCTCCTATATGAAGTTCATTGATGTGGTAAAAGGACTGGTGCATGAGTTTTGGTGTGACAATAGTAGACCTTTATCGAACCAAAAATATGTACTAAATTGAAAAGGGGTTCAAGGGATCATGAGCCCCACATTAAACATTTTCTTGACATGACACAAAAAAAAATATATGAGAGATTTATGCATGAACATAATGAACATAACTTGGGCCAAAGATACTTCGAGAAATGAAAACCACGGTATGTTAAAATAAACAAAACCTGTAGCACATGTTGTTTTCGATTTCACATCGAGCACAATTATTAATATGACACATATATACATATATTGTGTGTATTGCATATGACTCTTGTGCATGAATTCTCAACTACATTGCAACCAACATCATCTAGATATTTTATTCATAGCATTTTGTGTAGAAGGACATAAGGTTGCACATTTTGTCAAAGGCCTTGCGTAGATGGGACATGCCCAAGGTGCAGTGGAATGGATTTTTTGGAAAAATTCATACATGTGACCGATGAGCATGAACTTGGGAGACATAAAGTGAACTTGCAGTCCTTCAAATATGTCAGGTATGATATCGATGGAGGGGATGAATGAAAAAAATTACAATTGGTCACCTCTTAGGATAGTAACGAGTTCCTAAATATTATTTTTTTCTTCATGTATTGCTACTTAATATATGTAACAACCTATTGATGTGTACATCTTTATTTTTGATCTACCAGGTATCGGTTTGCAACTTCATGGATGAATTATTTGAAAAGACACAACAATATGTAATGCATGTACATGTGGCTCGTTGGAAAGATGATAAGTTTAGAACATTAAGGGATACATTTCCTATTGGAACTATCTTATCAGTGGTTAATTTTGAAAAAAACTACACTCTTCAACAACAGAACGGGATTCAGAGTCAATATTATCACTCAGACTTGGTCAAAATAATGGTCCATATCACCTATAGACATGGGGTAGATAGTATCAAAGAGAAAAGGGTTATATTGAAGGGATATCACTTTTATATAAGTGATGAAAGGTTTCATGACTTGTATTTTGTACAACAGAGCCTTCAATTTATCTACAATCACCTAAAGGATAACAATATATAGATGGAACAACATTGGATTTGGTCTGATGGTTATGCGAGGCAATTAAAAAATTCCCATGTCTTCCAATGGTTGTGAATTCTCCACAAGAGGCACAAGGTTCCACATATTTAGAACTATTTTGAGACCAAACATGAAAAAGGGGAACATGAACATGATGGAGCAGGTGCATGCATCAAGACTACATTATGTAGGAAAGAAATGAAATTCACAACTATTTTACTCATTCGAGATGCAAATACCATTGTTGAATGATGTTCTTCAGTAATGGGGAAGGGATCCAGAAGGAAAGAAGACCAATCATCGGGAAAATCACATGTACATAGATATTTTTGGGAGTTGGTTGATGTAGATCGACCACACCTATATGAGTGCAAGACCGTCCAAGGAACTCGTGCATTCCATTCAATTATAGTGCTAGCCAATGCTATAGATGAAATGTGGACAAGGAAACTCTCTTATTTTTGTTGTCCATGTAATAGTGGTGAATGGGACAACTTTGAATCCAGATATTGGGTTGATATTTGGGATTGTGTATCACCTCCCATTAGTCCATAAATAAATGCATAATTATCCCAGTTGGAGGAGGACCAATCAAGTATTTCACTTGACTATGACCACATATTAGATCTCATACAACCAGGTTCAACTGTTATTTTGACAACTTTGAAATGTTTGATGACTAGTTGTGTTTAGTTAGTTGAATCCAAGGTATGCACTTTATTTTATGCAGGGCACATATATGTAGTGGCTTCTCTGAGAGGCAATGAATGGAATACTAACTATTGGCTGGAACATCGCTTGGATGGGAAGAAGATCCTCATTGTCTCAATAAGCAACTCCGAGGGAAATGATTTTCCAATTGGATTGATGGTTATAAAAGGAGAATATTTGACACAGGTTTCCCACGCACAAAATAAAAAAGGTTATGTATTTGAATATTATAAACTAGGTCAAATTGTATACCATTATACAAACTTAGTTATTGGCACAAACCTCCAACTGCAAAAAATGCCAAGAAAGAACTCATCAAAGTCATGATAGTTTTTTCCTTACTCTGAGCATGAGAGGCTAAAGGGTACTGTTGGTATTAGAGGTTATCCCTATGGTCTATTCGAATGACCATAGGTAGCTATTTAGGTATGTGGTAGTAAGGTATTTTGGTTTCATGGTCTCATTGATTATTGACAACTTGATAGATTGATAAACTGTAGAGAATTCTACAACTTGATAAATTGCACAAGATTCATCATGGATTTGTTGTATTATATTCATACTTACATGACTCTTGCCATACAACCCTAGACCATTATCTACTACTCTATATAGGATATGTCTATTGCATCTTCCTTGAATCTTGAATTTATTCCTATAAGGACATTAGTCAACACCCCAAGTTTTCATGGAACTTCCTAATGCATGTTTTAAAATAAGGTATAAATATTTTCCCATACTTAATAAACCTAGCCAATCGTATCCTAGAAATACTAGCTTACAAACCCTATAGCCAATCCTAGTAACCCTAGTTTGCACTGTAAACCCTACTTTGAATTCTAAACCATAGAAACCCTAATTTGTAGCCTAAATACTAGTTTATGTCAACTTTGTGATCCAATGAAGGTGAGGTGCTGTAGCCCCTTGTGTTAGTGAACCATACTATTTATTGCCTATGATGTAGAGTAATTTTTAACATTGGAAAATGAAGAAAAAGAGAAGTATCCACATGAAATACCACATCAAGAGCATCCATTACTGACATACTACATATTACATCGATAGCATCCATTACATGACATACTACATCAATAGCCAATCCTAGTAACCCTAGTTTCTAC
Source organism: Pseudotsuga menziesii (assembly GCA_001517045.1). Classification (NCBI taxonomy): domain Eukaryota; kingdom Viridiplantae; phylum Streptophyta; class Pinopsida; order Pinales; family Pinaceae; genus Pseudotsuga; species Pseudotsuga menziesii. Next base: position 261,941 of record LPNX010040975.1, read on the forward strand.
CGTAAACCCTAATTTGAATTATAAACCCTATAAAACCTAGTTTGTGTTCAAAATCCTAGAAAACATAGTTTGTATTCACTAACTATCATGTATAGATCACTATTACCCTTTATTCGATGTCACCACTGACCAATATCTTGTATCAAACATTCAAACCTTAGAATGAAGGAGACTACTAGTATTTTAGTAAAAGGAGATTCAAATCATAATAATGATGGTAATCACATCAGTTGAGATGAAAGGTAATCCTAACCTAATAAAATTGGTCAATCCTAGCTTAAAAACCCTATAGCCAATCCTAGTAACCCTAGTGTGCATCGTAAGACCTAGTTTGAATTATAAACCATAGGAACCCTAGTTTGTAGCCTATATACTAGTTTGTGTCAACTTCGTGATCCAATGAAGCTGAGGTACTTTAGCCCCTTGTGTTAGTGAACAATACTAATTGTATACTGTGTTGTAGAGTAATTTTTAACATTGTAGAATGAAGCAAACGAGAAGTATCCACATGAAATACTACATCAAGAGTATCCATTACTGACATACTGCATACTACATCAAGAGCCAATCCTCAGTATCCCTAGTTTGTATTGTAAACCCTAGTTTGAATTCTAAACCCTAGAAATCCTAGTTAGTGTAAAATATCCTAGAAAACATAGTTTGTAGCCACTGACTATCATCTATAGATCACTAGTACCATATATTCGATGTCACCATTAACCAATATCTTGTATCAATCGAACCTTAGAATGAAGGAGACCACTGGTATTTTAATAAAAAGAGATTGAAATCATAAGAATGATGATAAGCATAGTTCTCATATTATCAGAAGTTTAGTAGATGCATTTAGTACTATCACTAGTACAAAGTGAGGAATTAGTGACTACGTGACTAAAAATTCTAGTCACCACAGGTTTTTCAAGTGATTTGCTACTAAATACGAGCAATTTTGATGGACCCAACTATAAACGACTAAAATTAAAGACTAATTTAGTCACCAGTTAACAAATATGACTAGATAATAAGTGACAGAGTTAAAAGTGACTAACATAAACGACTAATTTAGTCATGACATAAAAATGGCTAGCTAGAAGAATATTAATTAGCCATTTATGTTAGTCATTTTTAATTGTCCAAGTTATATTTCATGTGTTGTCATGCGATGGTCAAGTTGAATTGGTAGCATAAAGGTTTTTGCATTATGCATATTCATGTCTCCATTTTGGTATAACTCAGTTTAGCTAATCTCATTATCGTTCTCTTATTTTGTTTTCCAAATTCCGAGTCTGTTTGACCCTCTCTCTAATCAGTTAAAATTTCGGCAAGTTAAAGTCTTTCGATCTTAACATTGTAATCTATAAAATTTGTGTCCACCAATAAATTTTCATTGAAACCTACCCATTAGTTTCCTCGTCACGCATATTCTCAAAAAGTTAAAAATTTTCCCCTTGATTACCCTAGTTACAAAAATGACAATATCTTTTATTTTAATAAAAAAATCCTCCCTCCCATTTTAATGATCTCTTGCCATTTTTAAATTTAAAATAATATTAATAATTTGTTTTCATTTAATTCAATAGGTTTTTAACATATAATAATTAATATAACATGATTTTCATATATAAATATATTATAGTTAAACATTATATAATATATTAATATTAAAAAATTAAATTTCTATTCATTTATTTTGATAGAAATATAAATTAATTAAAAATGTATGAAAAAAATTTGGGTAAAATAAAAATTAAGAGGACTGGGTTCTAATTAATATCTTTACGAAGAAAAGCTGAAGAGCATAGCTGCGATTTTAAATTCCATGGTTGCAATAGCCTAATCTTCAATAGTTGGAGATAACGATAAGACACACTACTACATATCGCTCAAAATTCCCATGAAAGTTTGCCACGAAATTGATAAAATCATTGCCTTCATGGAAAAACAGTTTTAATTTTTTGAAAAATTTGAAAATTTGCCCGACATTCATCGTTATTGCGACGAATCTTCAATATTGTCGCTATAGCGACGAAAAGGGAACGTCACTATTGCGATGAAAGGGTAACTTTGTTGCTCTTGCAACGAACTTTACAAACCGTTGATATTGCGACGGACTTTACAAATCATCTCTATTGTGACGAACGACACCGTATTTGATTTTATATTTAAGACAATGTGTCGTATTGAATACATCTATGAAGAGGTATAGTAGTGAATTTTCTTTAGGTTCATACTCGAATGCGTATTTTAGGAGGGAGGGAACCTAAGAGAAATAGTATTTATATGATTACGATTTCTCCCAATGTCATTCACAATAAGTATCCCATTCATTCCTTCACTAACTTAGATCTCATCTCCCATCAATTTCAGTGTTTGGAGAGCCCTTAATGTTTAGCTATTTACTCTTTCCCCAAGGTAGACCTTCTTTACCACTTATTGATTAGAACTTGGAATATGTTTTCTTTTATTCTTAAATCACTTAAGAAACATAAAATTTGGGTTAGTGAGTCATTTTCCTTTAGGGTGATTTTGTTACTTTATTGGAGCAAATGACACCCACTTTTTATTTCATTTTAACTTAGTACTTAGTTAAATTAACATAATTTATTATTCAGCTTTCACTGATATTCTAGAGTTATTGCTTGGGCGAGAGAGTTTACAATACCTATCCAGTATTGTGCCCCCCATATCTCTTTGGAATTCTCATATTCTTAGGGGCCTTCATCCTTTTCTTGACATCCGCTAACATGTCATTTCTCCTTCTTGACATGTAAGAATTAAACAAAACAAACCGTCATCACCTTTTTTTATCCTTCAAGTTCATATGATTCAATCCCTTCGGAGTTAAGTTCACCCTCATCCATACGTAGAGCACATATCTCTCGAGTAGCTCAATCTAACAATATGTTCTGAACCAATGTGAATCCCAAGTCCAATCCTAATCCTAATCCAAATACCAATGCCAATATGAATGCAAATTCCAATGTGACTAGCATATTAATGCTTCCATTCATGACCATTTTAAGTATTTCTTATTTGAAAAGGATTATCAATTACCCCATTCAACATGATCCCACATGCCCCCCCATTCCCACTAAACATTCTTTAGATATCCTAAAATTTAAAGGATCGGTTGGCAAAGGTCTATATAACCACATCATACCTATGAGTTGTTCCAATAATATTGTTGGTGATTAATACTATTACACTTAAAGGCACTCTCATTATAATTTTAGTGAAGTGGTATATTGAACAACTCATATCCTTGATTCTCATTTTGATGTCTTTAGCAACAACTTTTTTAACTTATTTTTTTCCCCTGTTATCCAGTAGAGATGAAAAGCAAATGTAGATCCTTTTATTATTTCATCAGAATAGGACCACCCATATCATATACCATATTGATGAATGAAAAAAATGTTATTATGCAATATTAGGATAGATGGTTTGATATTTCAACATTGGATTTTGAAATCCTTCCTTCCCATCAAAGCTAAGGATGTTGCTTTGACAATTCCATAGACTAGGGTAGAAGTTATCATGAAGGATTAACAATATGAACTTATGAATGCACAATCAATATATATTTTTATACCCTTATCAATTCTTGTCGATCAAACACTAACCATTGAGCTCGGTTAGGGGCATCTCATGTAGCAAATGGGGTGGTCTATTTAATCACATATACTTCTAAAATGTATAGTAAAATGCCCTCCTCTAGTGGAATAATATGTATGAAAACCATTATGATGGAGATGCCTTTCCTAACTTCAATGGGGGAAACTAGAATATCATAAATAAATATCCAAATGATAATTCAAATAAACCTCCTAAACAAGGTAAAAAAATCATTTACAAGAAAACCATCCATTTTCTATTATTGATGTCCATGGACAATTTATCATAATTGTTTAGATTTATCTTAAGCTTGTCAAATATGGAAGAATAAGGTTGGCTTGATTCAACTAATGCCTATCTAGGTCAATTTAGAACTTATCCTACTCCTCCCCCCCCTACATAATTGATTGTGTAGAATCCTTTCCCTCCACAAGGGTTACTCTCAACTCAATCAATAACCCCTAAACCTTACCAACAATTTATGTATACTCCTCGTGGAGACCCTTGTTCTTAAAACATATATATGACAATGAAAAATATATATATGTGTATATATAATAAAATATAATATAATAAAAAAAACAAATATAAATATAAAATAAAATAAATAAAAATAAAACAAAGAACAAACACATTAGCCGCATACAAACCTAGCAGAACAGACACATTAGCTGCATACAAACCCTGTGAGTCCGATAGAAGACAACCACATTGCAACCGCATTGCATCTCCTTACATACGAGTCTCCCCCATATACGTGCTATAGAGTCGAGCCATCCGCATAGCATTACTCAGGGGCTTGGATAGCAGTTATGCTTTGCTGTATCAACAAAAGCAAGAGGACAGTACCCAATTCCATTAACCAGGCGAAGTTTACGGCCCACCCTTTCTGAATTGAATCCATTTTAGGATTTGTGTGTCTTCTTCACTGTGATCGGAGCTTTGTGGATTACGTGTTGTTGGTGGTCATGACAATTGCTACCGGAGGTCATGCAGAAGAGGAGTCTTTTCACAGACAGAGGAGGGTTTGCAGCGGTCTGAGGGTTTGCAAAGACAGAGGAGGGTTTGCAGAGATCACGCCGACAGAATGCCCCCAAATCGGTGAGTACCCTAGAATGACTGAGCATGCTCCATTTTTATTGATATTATACCCTTGATCTTGTTTATTTCCAAAGGCAACAAGATAAGAACCCACAGATTTAATAAAATAATAAAAACAATATATCTTTGCTTAAATAATTTTGATTTGGAATTATAAAAAAAAGTTCTCTATGCAGAAGAAATTGTTATTTATCCAGGATGGATCCTTTTTTGAGTTGAAAGGTTTCATTTAAATGATATATGGTTTATATTAGAGACTGACTAAATACGCATATGCTTCAGGCTTGTTGACACTGCTATTAAAACATCTCGAAGTGGATACTTACAGCGATGCCTCATAAAGAATCTTGAGTGTTTGAAGGTGTATTATGATTATATTGTAAGAGATTCAGATGACTCTGTTGTCCAGTTTAGTTATGGTGATGATGGCCTGGATGTTATGAAAACTAGTTGCCTAATTGAATTTGAAGTTCTTGCAACTGTAAGTGTTTAATTTGGATTCTAATCTAATTTTTTAATTAATTAGACATCTGTTCATTTTGACATACTCAGTAATTACCTTTTTGTATTTCATAATTAAAATCTTGTTAGACAGAGGCTTGGTATAGGCCAACTCGATGAATTGGTTTCCCACCATTCAATGAAAGAGAAATTCAAATATAAATCTTCAACTGTAGACAACTATGCAAAATACTTATCTGAATCTTTTGAAAATAAGGTACAGGAGTTCATTAGGGGACTTTCAAAAGAAAAGAGACAATCTCTTAAATTGAAGAATCAAAACAAATTTCTGAATTTGTTGGGGCTCAAGTATGTCTCAAGCCTTGCTCAACGAGGTGAGGCAGTGGGTGTTATTGTTGGTCAGTCTATTGGAGAGTCATCAACACAGATGACGTATGTATTCTGTCATTTCTCAATATTTTAGAGCTGTTTTTTATTGTATGTCTCTCATATAATGTGCTGTAACTCAAGTCAATTTAATGTACTTTCTCAATAGAACCCAAAATATAGTCTAGTTTCGAAAATAAATATATTCCTAGTAATAATCCAGTGGAATAATAATCCAGGGGCCCTGGGAGCTCTAATCCACTATAAGTACTCTATGATACTAATGCTAATACAGTGATAATATATCTATATGGTAAGTTATAAATGTAACTATTCTCCATATTTAAAATACAATAGAAATAGAATAGTATTTATTCAAGTAGCAGTTGATCTAGTATATGATTCTGATATTGATCCTGTTAATGAAGAAGCACCAGTAACATATACAGACCCATAGCCATAGCTAGTAGGTCCAAGAGCAGCATTAGATTTAAGTCAATCTCAAATAAATAAAACAAATGATGGTGAGAGTGCATGGGAATAGATTAAGCAGTTCTATGACCTAATCAGTGGGCTGACTTATCCTATCCATGGAACCCAGCATAATGAGTGGTTTATTCAAGGTCTACTACCTTTGACCACAATGGGCACTTGTCGAGGTGGATAGTGAAAGTTGATATATAGAATCTCAGGAGGGGGATAGAGCCATAGCCTATGTGTTTCTTATCCACTAGCAGCAGTTGGTTCAACAGATGTAGATGTTGAAGTGAATTCGGTTGATGTGGCGTTCCAGTCAGATTTATAGATCAAGACACTCCTTCTTTTAGGATTTTTATTAGGAATTTATTGAATATAAGTAGATTATTTATTATAATTCTTATTTTCTTTCTTTACAACTCCATCCCAGCCCAACCACTAAGGTTCAATGCTTCCAAAATCCAATGAGTGATTGTATAAAACCCTTTTATCCTTGGCTTTGAGTAAGAAGATGTCATCTGAGGAAGATTCTAGTCTTTATTATGTGAATGGGTAGGACCTTTCAGCTAATGAGTGTGTTAATCAAGGCCTAAAATCCTAAGTTGCTCATGGGCTAGTCACCTGGCCAACCTGTGTTCCATCACTGTGCTGAGAGTTCATATAGTCTTTAAAAAATAGATTGAATAAAAAAATTTGTGTGATGAGCATTACTCTATTCAACAATAGGCTCAGTGCTTTACGCAAATGATCTTATTCTAACTGGTAGCTCGACCTCCCAGGTTTAAGAACTGAAGCTAAGGCTTCATGAGTTATTTTCATTAACTGAAATTGCTCTGCTTCACTATTTTCTAGGCATTCAAATTACTCAGTTTACCTCTGGGATCTCTTTCTCTAAACCTAAGTGTGTTCTGGATTTTCTGCAATGCTTCAAAATGGATGATTGTAAGCCGGTTAGCACTCCTCTTTCCATTGGGATGAAGTCTCAGGCATACTGTTCCTCTCCTTCTCGCTCTTCAATTTCCCCTCAACTAGATCGAGCATGCTTATGCATCCACTTTTAGCAAGCATTTAAACTCTCCAATCGGTACCAAGGCTACTAATGGATAACTGATAGGCCACCCTTGAGCTGGAGAAATTACCACCCCCGCATTGTCCTTCCCAGATATACCTCGACATTTCAGTAGCAGTAGCAATAATAGTCTTTCCTTGTACCACTGCACGTTCAAGGAGAACAATACTGATACATATTGGTACTGATTGGTACAAACAGAATAGATAATGAGGATAAGACCACCCTTTGATGCGTGACCCAATTGCAGTTGATTGCTTTATAGTAAGTATAGGAATGGAAATAATCTTATGTATGTTTAATTATATAGTGTAGGATCTATAAAGTCTCGTCAGTATAAAGACTCCTAGGAGTTAGTATGCATATGACCTACTCTTTAGCTACTATAATATAAGTAATAAAGTTTATATCTAAATAATTGGAAATTTAACCATGGCCTTGTATCTATACCCTCAATCCATATTCGATCGGCCTTTAACATAACTTTTACATAATAAACCACTCCATACCCACACATATGGCTTTACCACCTTAACTACAGGTGGTAATATAGTAGCTATATTTTCTAATATTGATAGATTTATATTGAGGATTATATAGATCTCCCGTGTATTTATTTTACAAGCATACACAGCAGGGGAGATAACCCCTATATTATAACTGGGCTTTATTATATATTTATGAAAAAAAAAAGTAGAAAAATACTAGTATATATGACAAAAAAAGAGAGGAGGGGCTACAATAAAAAAATGCCCTTCACATCCCATGAAGCACTATCCTAGCAAGTGTGAAAACACTTTCGGAGCAACCCAAAATGTTAATCACTAGCCAAGAGATAGAAGAAGGCTAGCAATTTATAGAGGCTTCGGAGCTTAGAGATCTTAGTTATGAAAGCTCAGTCATTGATACAGTCATTTGAGTAATTTCGTTATGCCGATCCTCCTTAGAACGTAACGAAAAAGAAGGAATTCAATGAAAGGCTTGTAAAGCTGGTTGGATTTTTCAGTTAAGATTGGCTAGCTGAAACTCATTATCAGTGAGGAGTCTCTGTTGTTGCTCGCATCTGTCCTGTACGTCAGTAAAGAAAGACACAAACTTACCTACCAAACGCTAGGATGAACTTCCCTGCTTTATTCGCTATTCATGTCCTTCCGATACTTCTCTTTTGGGGGTACTAATGATACATCAAAATTTGATGTCTTGTAAATGCTATATAAAACTACGATAAATTAGTTTCTTAGATATGCATAAACAAAAATACTTTTAATCAAAATTCTGATTTTGTGAATGGGTGGAAAAAATCTTTACAAGTGCTTTGGCAACATGAAAGTGACCCAATGTAGTTTGACACATATAATGCAAATAGTTGCACCACCAATCTTAATGCAAGGATGATATGTAATAAGAGAAATATTTTGCTTTATTGGGTGTTACAGCTCAACATAGCAGATGTGATTAACACCCAAAAGGACAATGCTAACCCAACCAGAATTTAAAGGCATTACCCATTGTCACTTCAGTAACCACTTCTCTAAACTTTAGGTCATCTCTTCTCCAACTCAAGGGGCACTTCCCTAAGGTAGGATTGCAAAGGCTACAACAATGAAGGGTCAAGATGATTTTAAGAGAGAGCCTAGAAAAATAGTTTTTTTGTTATAGTATAGGAAATAAAAAAAGGGTGATGGGAGGACCATAAAGGCTAGTGCCAATTCGCAGGGCAGATGGAGCCAAAGGAAAAGATCCATCATAGATACTTCAATAGGTGGAACACTTTTTCTCTTCTTGATGCATTGAGGTCTTAGACTATGCCAAAACACCTCTCTCGGATGGAATGTAGTAGGACTGTGTGCCCTTTCTCTCTTAAATAGTGCCTTGGATGCTTCCATTTCAAACTCTTTGACATTGTTTTCTAGACTTGTAATTGGACTAGGATGTTTTACAACTAGGATGCCCCTCATGTTCTGGAGGAACAGAGTGTAACTCCCCTAACTGCTGGCTGATTGAAAGCTAAAGTAGCTCTAAAACTGTTCTGTAGTAGTTCCATTCCTGTCACTACCAATCTGTCTTAGAATAGATCCAAATAGTATTGAATTATGCTGGGGTTGAGGTACCAAGTAAGAACAACTAAAATTCCCCTAAAAGTCACATAAAGGGAGTGAGATAGTGCATCTTATATCTCTGCCATGTTCACTATTCCACATAAAGGCATTACAACACATTAAAGATGAGGGTAAAAATTGTTGGAACATGCTGAAAACAAAACTCCTTCCCTATTCAAAATGACAACAACTTTGGATCGAGTAAGACCCTTATGTTGCATGATTTCCACAGGTAGTTTATTAGAAGAGTTTTGGCGAATTTCTCAATCACGCTTTAGCAAAAGATTCTATAGAATTTACTCTCATTTATTCTCACCAGTGTTATGCATTAGATTCATCTTTGTGTCTCTTAATCATTATGTGGTCTGAATCCAAGGTTGTAATCTCATGTTATCATGCAAATCTGCACCCACAGATCTGCCCAATAAGTATAGGCTTGCTAGCTCTATAACGGTGCGGTGCCTCTCCTTTTCGTACTGGTACTTTTCCAATCCAAGGGGGGTGTCCTTGAATGTTGCATACTATAATTTGGTATGCAAATATGACTGAACTATAAAGAAAAACAGTGTGTTGATATCTCCCCTCATACTGTTCTAAACAGTTCAGAAGGAGGGTAGATTGTGAATATCAAGTTTAGATAGCTTGAGATAATATATTAGGATTTTTTGACTAGAACAAAAGGAATGGAAAGAAAAAGAATGTGTAAATGAGTGATTGAAGAAATTGAAATAGAAAAGGAACCATCAAACATTTACCATAGATTAGTTAATCAACATTCACCAAAACAAAAGGCTAACACAAAGCATGATCAAAATCTTATTACTCATTACCAAAAGACTGTTTATACAATGATGGTTGACATGGAACCCTTAGAGAGTAAATCAAACGAAAACCCATTTCTTCAATCGTGGTAATTTAAAGAAATGAATGGTTTTGGTTGGATATGATTCCAAAACCTCGTCCACATGTTACTAAGATACGCTACGGGTTCTAGGGTTTGGTTTCTAGGGGTTTGGGAATTAGGAGGCTCGTGGGGTGCGATCCTCTGGATAGTTCCAACCTCAAGGAAATGGTATTCGCCAAGGCCGAACCTTAGGGGTTTTGACCATTGGTATTATTTGTTTCAAATGTGAGAATGAGAATGATTCATTGTTTTCATTTATTGTCGGTGTTGTATATTTGACATTGAAGTGGTTGCTTGAATATTTGGGCATGTGGAGTTAACCAAGCAAATCAGAAGTTCCAAAACCCACTAAAATATTTAGCGGTCTGTGTGATCTAAATTTACAGTGATGAAAATTCAGGTTTTACATTCAATAATTCACTAGGGACATGCACTATCAGAAATAGCAATAGAACTTTATCATCTCTTGGAGAAAATTCTAGAGATACAGCAAATAAAATAAAACAGCCCCAACAAACGTTGACCTACATGACCAGAAACTGATATGTGAACTTATTTTCGATATGAATATTCGCCATTCAGTTATGTTCCCAGTTTATCTGAATCTACTCTTTTAAACCCATTTTTGAAAGAAACTCTGGAAAATTATACATTGCTTGCAACTTGCTATTATTACATATTCTTTGTTATATAATATGATTGGGATTATGTAGTATCTGAGGTTGAGTGACCAAAGGAAAATGAGGTTGAGTGAACAAAGGAAAAGGATAGTTGAGTGAATTGAGCTGGAGCGTATAGGGAGAAAGGAAAGGTTCATAATGAAGGGAATTTTTAACTGAGGAGCTTGTATTTGGCTCTAGCATTTACAGTTTTTGTGATTGTAGATGCTAGATTGTTGAGTACAACAATATCATCTCCAATTGATCTCAGGTTTAACAATTAATCCATTTCGTTCTTTCTTTTTGTGGTTGGTAAGTTTAGATGATAAATGATCAGATATGGACGTCAAAAATCAATATTTGTGGTTGGGGAAGACACCCACATGATAGATTCCCCTTGTATAATGCAGTATTTGACTTGTTACTACTTCATAAATTTCCCTTTCCATATCTAAAATTGAAAGAAATTGAGATATTCATGTGCATATATCCAATTTTAGAATTCTGAAATCATGGATTGAAGAGAAAGTAAGAATGTGAATGTGATTTCAATTAATGGAATCCCATCATAGGGATATATGCCATTAGTTTGTAATTACTGATATTGCATAGATGAGAGAGGGCCAAGCAGGCATGACAACGAAATCTAGGAATATTAGGTCTGGAGTGAGGAAGAATGATTTGACATCTACTTGGGACAAAAACAGTAAAATTTATTTTAGATAACTGGGAAAAAATCAATAAAATTTATTTTATATGTTTGAATCTTTTATTGAAGAATGCATAATTGAATTTATGCATATAGCATTTGTATTTGATTGATTTTTTGAATCATAGTTGAAAATATGGAGTCTTCCCATTACTTCTGAGTCAAACTCTACTTGGCTCTACAACTAAGGCGAATTAGCTTGGTCCGAGTCTGATTTTCTGTCGACGAATAAAATTCCCTAGGAATGAGACAAACCGGGAAGTAATTTGCATGTTACTTGCTGCTCGGAGCTTCCAGCAATTAGCATGTTAGTCCCTGTTTGGTGCATACCACTTGTGGGTGGATGGATGAACCAATTGGATTTAAATATAAATGCCGAAGAGGTAAAGCAAAAACCCTCCTTTTGAATGATTTTTGCTTATGAGTCCCACTAAAACTTTCACACTACAGCATCACTGAATCATTTTCCAAGATACGTTTTTCAACATTGGTTGGAATTGAGGTTGTATATTTGTTTAACATTCAGTGAGTCTATTTCTATAGGATTTATGAGTTATTGTGTTATGGTTCACTTCCATGGCATTTTGGCCTGTTTTGGTCTAACATTTGTTGGAGAATTTCTTGATTTTTCTATCTGTAGCTCTCCATTGAGTCTTAAGATCTTTATGTCATTTAGATGTTTGTTTCCCACATAGAATTTCAACCTACAATTTATTTCTACTTTTTGCTAGAAAAATGTATTTCTATAGTAAGGTGCTCTTGAAGGAGAAAGTGCAATATTTTCAAAGACTCGGGCTATAAAGTTTCAGGTTGCCTCCTTTTAGATTCAAAATTGGACTTGTCATTCTACTTCAAACTTGTAGAAGTTTCATACAAAATGGAAAGCATAATACTCCATCTAATATCTATTACATGTGGATCTCTGTGCTTAATAGAGTAACTATAGAAACTATATTGGTCCTTGCATACTTGATAGAACTGATTAGATCCTTAAACAAAAAAGTTGATAACTCGGTCCCGTTTCCAGGAAGGGGAGGGAAACACAGTAAGTTTACTTGAATTTGGGACTAGATTGACTAGTTAGTTCATTACTAGCTAGTGCAGCCACTTCTAAATGCAAGCGATCCTTGATCTTGTAACATTCCCCAAATGAATATATTTATATATTTATATTTTAATTAATTTAGTGATCTTCTTATTGAATCACTATGCCCAAGTATTGATTATAACATTACCCTCTATAAGTTGATGTAGAGTTGAATGGTAAACTAGGGAGGAATGACATCCTCAAAAGCACTAGGCAGCCCAACAACATATAAAACGTAATAACAAGTTGGGTTTTTGTGAATAAGGTCACTCAGGACTGTAGTTGCAAGTGAAAAGACTCCACTGCCAATAAAAATGGAAAAGCATTCTCTTGACATCCATATAATCGTGTAGTATTTCCAAAAGTGTAGAAACTATTCACTACTATTGTTTTGCACATGTGCTTACAGTTGACATATATAATTGATGTCATTCCATCCACAACTTTCCCCAAGTATCGACGCTTTGAAGAAATAGATGATTTAAACTTGAATGAGCTATAATTCTTGTCCACATCAAGGTTGTCATGAATTTTTCTTTTTGGCAAAATAAACTACCACACTCTTAGCTGCCCCACTAAGTGATCCTATATCATCACAGCATCGATTGGGAACTACATGTACCTTCATGAGAGTCACATAGAATGTTTGTATTGCATATGTAATCTTATTCATAGTCTTAAAATCAAGGAGATCAGGTGTTTTCCTTTTAATTTCTTGGGCTTGAGATGTTTCACCTACACTTACAGAGCCTCCAATTTAACCTCTAATCCATATGCATGTCACCCAAGCCGATCAAGATGCATTCTTGAAATCCCTTTGATAGCATGGTCCCCCCTTCTATGGAAATGCAATCATGTTTGTATAACAGAAGTATATTCAGATTCAATGGATTAATGAGTAGTGCTCCCATTCCTCATAGACACTAGGTTCACACACCAAATGACTGAAACTATGTTGGGTCATTGCCAACTTCTGTACCTGGTGCATTTGGTGCCAAATTTCAAGTTGCAGGTCCTTGTTCAAACTCTTTCTTCACATTTTCTTTTGATTCACTAACAAGAGATATTTGTCAAATGATTTCTTTGAACACCTTCTCTACATCCTTCAATACATCTACATCAACATAACCAATTTCAGGAATAATTGTTGTTGTAGTCTAGAAGACTTACAGTAGCCCTTGTTGGACAATCCCAATATAAAATAGCTTTGCACTCACAATCTAACCACTTGAAAAGGGTGAGTCAAATTTAGTTCACGTGTGGGCTTATTTCATTTCAAATATTGAACTAGGGCCAACAACCCTCCCTGCCAATAGACGTTTATAGGAAAATTTCAGGTACCTTATCCTAAATAATGAGCTGTAACTTTTTTTGGCCAATCCCAAGTAAATGTTGACATTGATNACCCCTCCCTGCCAATAGACGTTTATAGGAAAATTTCAGGTACCTTATCCTAAATAATGAGCTGTAACTTTTTTTGGCCAATCCCAAGTAAATGTTGACATTGATGCGATTGTAAGTAGAAGAATCTCCCAATATGGAAACCCCTACTACCATCTTTACCAGCACAATAAATGGAGTGAAAGAACACAAGGTACTGTTACTGTTAGCAAGAGTTTTTACAATCTGAAACAAACTAATGCAGTGGAATAATCAACACAAACCAAGAGAAAACTGAAACAAGGAAACCATGGTTCTTCCTCATATTATCCTCAGTTAAGTACATGGAGAATTGATTAAAGGCATAGGATAAACAATGGCACCATTTGTAATCGCAGGACATGGAAATACGTGAGGCAAAGAGGTATAATGGAGGAATGTTGTGGTGGAAATAACATATTGTCCTTTGATATCATACCTTCGAAGATCTATATTACTCTTAAAAGGATCTGTAAAAGGATGTCTTGGAAAACAAAATATTTGGTTTTTCCAAATCTAACACCAATCTTCAATTTCCAACGATGCCTTAGAAAAAGCTACAAGGTTGTAATATATATAGGGGAAATGAATGAAATTGCAAGAACAAGAAAGACCTGTAAATATTTTCACTTTCAAAGACTCTAAATTTAAAATTACACACTTAAGGAAAAATAATCCTGACCATCTAGCTCAAGATATTTATGGTACCTTTTATCTGAAAATTAATTTGTTTTTTCAAACACATACTTCTAATGTACATATACACTGGTTGGAAAAAATGAAAATCAACAATTAAATTTTTTTGATCGCTGGTAAAGTTTGTTGCAGCAACAAAGGCTGCTTACTCATACTCTCCAATTTACACAACTAGAAGGATTTGTAATTGGACAAAATAAATTTCACTTTCAAAGACTCTAAATTTAAAAATACACACTTAAGGAAAAATAATCCTAACCATATAGCTCAAGATATTTATGGTACCTTTTATCTGAAAAATTAATTTGTTTTTACAAACACATACTTCGAATGTGCATATACACTGGTTGGAAAAAATGCAAATCAACAATTACATTTTTTTGATCGCTGGTAAAGTTTGTTGCAACAACAAAGGCTGCTTACTCATACTCTCCAATTTACACAACTAGAAGGATTTGTAATTGGACAAAATATTAACTTCTCTCTCTGGGAAGAACTAATAGAATCAGTTTTTAAATAAAAAATTGGGAAGTATAATATGATTTATTTTCAACCTCCGTCCTTTCCTTTATGGTGAAGTTGATGCTCAGTGTTATCCTTGCCAATCAAAAGGTTGTAATATTTGCAAAATATCTGATTAACTAGAACAATTAGGAGTTGGTTCATTGATTACTCCATTGGAATGTTTTAGTGAATTGTGCTTTTGACAGCCAACTTTGATTTTGAAATATCAATTGCAAGCTACAAATAAATTATAAATCCAAGATAGGATGGCTTCTCAAGCTGGAATCCAAAATCAAGACAATCAGATGCACTGCTCAGTACTTATTGATCACTAAGAAAGAGGCCTATGCTGCACTGCTTAGTACTTATTGATCACTAAGAAAGAGGCCTTGGAGAACCTAACACATTAAATGAACAATTATAGCTTTTGTTTGATCCAAAACTCCTATGCAGCTAATTTTTAACTATATCACCTCTACTCACAAGTAAGAGCCGAATATGAATGATGTGTTTTATTAGCCTAATAAGCATAGTATTATAACCATTTAATTACTTTAATTAGAGCTGTAATCATGCTTACTAGTCTTCAACAGGCTCATAATCTAAGTGGTTGGGAATTCTCGCCTACCAAGGTGGATCAACGTGTCATGCAGAATTTCAACCATTTTTTTCCTTAGTGAGGAGGATAACAATACTTATGGCACAACAAGACAAAAATTCAGAAGAAACTTTCAATATTTTGAATCCACATCCAAACTACAACCAATTCATTTATTCATACAAATAGTACCATAATTCTCCTAGAAAAGGGGGGATTTATTGCTTCTTGGCTTATGGAGTTCATTCTTAACTAATTAGTTATTCTTAGTTATTTTGTTTTTAAGATCTTACCTCTCAATGAACTAAAGTGGAATGAATGAATTTGAATGATGAGTGGCCTTACTATTATTGACTTAGTGGATTTTAGTGATTGTTCTGAGCATTTATTTAGTCTTTATTTCTAGCTATTATTTGTGTGAATTGTTTTGTTGTGCAAAGTGCCTTTATTAAATTAACTCTTATAGTGGTGCTTAGCAAGATTGCATTGTGTGATATAGGATATTGGCTATAATTGAGAGAGCAACAACTAGCATTATTTTAGATGATGTGTGTGCAAAGCCCCAAGTGCCTTCGACACATAAGAATTACAACATGAGGACCGTGGATAAAAATATTACTCAAGGAAAGGTTGAGGGATCAGTTGAGGTATGTCTATTTATACTTTAAACATAGAAAGATTGTCCATATGGGTGGTAAGTATCAATATTTTATGATTAAATGCATTATACCTTCAAATATTTTATAACTATCTTTAAATTTTTTCCCCAAGCTCCCAAGTCAACTTTGAAAAAACTAGAAGAAGGTGGCAGTATAGATGATGCTAAAGCTGTTTGCGAACTAGATGTGATCCAGCAAATGTATAAATGAAAGGTTATATTTGTTTTTGTTGATAGGTTGAATACTATTTTCTATAAAATGGATTTTCTTGGTAGGTTTTTTATATTTCTGGGTCACTCCAGTAAGAGGATTTATTGGAAACTCACTTTCACATTTTATCATTGGTTTTTCCTTCCTTTTCTAAAGTTGTGGGTAGTCATCAAAATGTGTTTTCCTTATTACATGATGGAGTTGTGTAATTTTCCGCCCATGGAGGTAGCCATTGTGACATGGGATTTTTATTATTTGAAACAGTAAATCCAAAGAGATATTCCGTAAATTGGTTGACTTAATTGGTATCACATCCATCACAGAGGTATTTCATTCTCTCTGGTAACATGAATGGATTGTACATAGCTCTCAGGAATTATTTTATTATAAATGTTATTTACTGGTAAGTTGTAATAGTAATAATTATGTAGTTTGTAGATTGTTATCTATCATAAATTTGTCTGAATATCATCATTGTCAAGCAATAACAACTTCTTAAAGGGTTCTAGCTTAATGGTAGAGCGCTTGCCTAATTATAGGCAGGAGATTGGTGGTTCGATTCCTCTGTGCCCTATCATAAATTTGTGACTACAAAAACGACTAAATTCGCATATATACGACTATTAGTAGCTAATTTCCTGTATCTTAGTTGTATTTAGCTTAGTCATTAATATGTTATCATCTAGTAGTTTATTTAGTCGTATATTTGGTCATTAATTGTTGAAATCAGTGACTAAATCAATGACTAAATTTGTGAGTAAATCAATGACTAAATTTGTGACTAAATCATTGACTATCAATGACTAAATCAATGACTAATAAGTCAAGCTATTAATGACTAAGTAAAATACGACTAGCTATAAGATAGTGGAAATTAGCTACTATTAGTCGCCGACTCAAAAATAGTCGTTTATAGACTGATTTTAGTCATTTTTTTAGTCATTAATTTCTCAATTTGTACTAGTGTATTGGAAAGAAATATCGTTCAAAGGATCGCAATGTGTCTCATCGTGTATTGTCACAATCAATCGTGAACAAAATCACCTTGGCCTTTCGTGTTCTTAAGCCTACATCCAAACTTGTAGGCTTGGATATCAAAACACTCCATAGGAATTTTTCTAGAAGAGAACAACTTGACTATGGTCAAACAGATGTATGGGCCTTCATTAGTAGGTTTCCATGCTCCTATATGAAGTTCATTGATGTCGTAAAGGGACTCGTGCATGAGTTTTGGTGTGACAATAGTAGACCTTTATCGAACCAAAAATATGTACTAAAATTGAAAAGGGGTTCAAGGGATCGTGAGTCCCACATTAAACATTTTCTTGACATGACACAAAAAAAATTATATGAGAGATTTATGCATGAACATAATGAACTTAACTTGGGCCAAATATCCTTCAAGAAATGAAAACCATGGTATGTTAAAATAAACAAAACCCGTAACACATGTTGTTTTTGATATCACATTGAGTACGGTTATTATTATGACACATATATACATATATTGTGTCTATTGCATATGACTCTTGTGAATGAATTCTCAACTACATTTCCACCGACATCATCTAGATATTTTATTCATAGCATTTTGTGTAGAAGGACATAAGGTTGCACATTTTGTTGAAGGCCTTGCGTAGATCGGACATGCCCAAGGTGTGGTGGAATGAACTTTTTGGACAAATTCATACATGTGACCAGTGAGCATGAACTTGGGAGACATAAAGAGAACTTCCAGTCATTCAAATATGTCAGGTATGATATCGATGGAGGGGATGAACGAAAAAAAATACAATTGGTCACCTCTTAGGATAGTAACGAGTTCCTAAATATATTTTTTTTCTTCATGTATTGCTACTTAATATATGTAACAACCTATTGATGTGTACATCTTTATTGTTGATCTACCAGGTATCAGTTTGCAACTTCATGGATGAATTCTTTGAAAAGACACAACAATATGTAAAGGATGTACATGTGGCTCGTTGGAAAGATGATAAGTTTAGAACATGAAGGGATACATTTCCTATTGGAACTATCTTATTAGTGGTTAATTTTGCAAAAAAATGCACTCTTCAGCAACAGAGTGAGATTCAGAGTCAATATTATCACTCAGACTAGGTCAAAATAATGGTCCATATCACCTATAGACATGGGGTAGATAGTATCAAAGAGAAAAGGGTTATATTGAAGGACTATCACTTTTATATAAGTGATGAAAGGTGTCATGACTTGTATTTTGTACAACACAACCTTTAATTTCTCTACAATCACCTGAAGGATAACAATATACAGATGGAACAACATTGGATTCGGTCTGATGGTTATGCGAGGCAATTAAAAAATGTCCATGTCCTCCAATGGTTGTGAATTATCCACAAGAGGCACAAGGTTCCACATATTTAGAACTATTTTGAGACCAAACATGAAAAAGGGGAACATGATGGAGGAGGTGCATGCATCAAGAATGCATTATGTAGGAAAGAAATGAAATTCACAACTATTTTACTCATCTGAGTTTCAAATACCATTGCTGCATGATGTTCTTCAGTAATGGGGAAGGGATCCAGAAGGAAAGAAGACCAATCATCAAGAAAAGCACATGTACATAGATATTTTTGGAGGTGGTCGATGTAGATCGACCACACCTATATGAGTGCAAGGCTGTCCAAGGAACTTGTACATTCCATTCAATTATAACGCTATCCAATTCTATAGTTGAAACATGGACAAGGAACTCTCTTATTTTTGTTGTCCATGTAATAGTGGTGAATGGGAAAACTATGAATCCAGACATTGGGTTGATAGTTGGGATCGTGTATCACCTCCCATTGGTCAATAAATAAATGCATAATTATCCCAGTTGGAGGAGGACCAATCAAGTATTTCACCTGACTATGACCACATATCAGATCTCGTACAACCAGGTTCAACTGTTATGTTGACAACTTTGAAATGTTTGACGACTAGTTGTGTTTAGTTAGTTGAATTCTAGGCAATGAATGGCACACTAGTAGGGAACATATACGTAGTGGCTTCTTCGAGAGGCAATGAATGGCACACTAACTATTAGCTGGCACATCGGTTGGATGGGAAGAAGATCCTCATTGTCTCAGTAAGCAACTCTGAGGGAAATCATCTTCCAATTGGATCGATGGTTATAAAAGGAGAATATTTGACACAGGTTTCCCATGCACAAAAGGAAAAAAGGTTATGTATTTGAATATTATAGACTAGGTCAAATTGTATACAATTATACAAACTTAGTTATTGGCACAAACCTCCAACTGCAAAAAAAGCCAAGAAAGAACTCATCAAAGTCATGATACTTTTTTCCTTACTCTAAGCATGAGAGGCTAAAGGGTACTGTTTCTATTAGACGTGATCCCTATGGTCTATTCGAATGACCATAGGTAGCTATTTAGGTATGTGGTAGTAAGGTATTTTGGTTTCATGGTCTCATTGATTATTGATAGCTTGATAGATATATAAACTGCGTAGAATTCTACAAATTGATAATTTGCACAATATTGATCATGGATTTGTTGTATTATATTCATACTTACATGACTCTTGCCATACAATCCTAGACCATTATCTAGTACTCTATATAGGATATGTCTATTGCATCTTCCCTTAATCTTGAATTTGGTCCTATAAGGACATTAGTCAACACCCCAAGTTTTCATGGAACTTCCTAATGCATGTTTTAAAATAAGGTATAAAAATCTTCCCATACTTAATAAACCTAGCCAATCCTATCCTAGAAATACTAGCTTACAAACCCTATAGCCAATCCTAGTAACCGTAGTTTGCACTGTAAACCCTAGTTTGAATTCTAAACCATAGAAACCCTATTTTTTAGCCTAGATACTAGTTTGTGTCAACTTTGTGGTCCAATGAAGGTGAGGTGCTGTAGCCCCTTGTGTTAGTGAACCATACTATTTATAGCCTATTATGTAGAGTAATTTTTAACATTCAAAAAATGAAGAAAAAGAGAAGTATCCACATGAAATACCACATTAAGAGCATCCATTACTGACATACTACATATTACATCGACAGCATCCACTACATGACATATACATCAACAGCCAATCCTAGTAACCCTAGTTTCTACCGTAAACCCTAATTTGAATTATAAACCCTATAAAACCTAGTTTGTGTTCAAAATCCTAGAAAACATAGTTTGTAGCCACTAACTATCATCTATAGATCACTATTACCCTTTATTTGATGTCACCACCGACCAATATCTCGTATCAAACATTCAAACCTTAGAATGAAGGAGACTACTCATATTTTAATTAAACGAGATTCAAATCATAATAATGATGGTAATCACATCAATTGAGATGAAAGGTAATCCTAGCCTAATAACACTCGTCAATCCTAGCTTAAAAACCCTATAGCCAATCCTAGTAACCCTAGTTTGCATCGTAAGCCCTAGTTTGAATTAGAAACCATAGAAACCATAGTTTGTAGCCTATATACTAGTTTGTGTCAACTTCGTGATCCAATGAAGCTGAGGTACTTTAGCCCCTTGTGTTAGTGAACAATACTAATTGTATACTGTGTTGTAGAGTAATTTTTAACATTGTAGAATGAAGAAAACAAGAAGTATCCACATGAAATAATACATTAAGAGTATCCATTACTGACATACTGCATACTACATAAATATCATACTACATCGATAGCATCCATTACATGACATACTACATCAAGAGCCAATCCTCAGTAGCCCTGGTTTGTATTGTAAACCCTAGTTTGAATTCTAAACCCTAGAAATCCTAGTTAGTGTAAAATATCCTAGAAAACATAGTTTGTAGCCACTAACTATCATCTATAGATCACTATTACCATATATTTGATGTCACCATTAACCAATATCTTGTATCAATCGAACCTTAGAATCAAGGAGACCACTAGTATTTTAATAAAAGGAGATTGAAATCATAAGAATGACGATAAGCACATCAATTGAGATGAAACGTAATCCTATCATAATAAACTTGGACAATCCTATCTTACAAACCCTATGGCCAATCCTAGTAACCCTAGTTTGCATCGTAAACCCGAGTTTGAATTCTAAACCATAGAAACCCTAGTTTGTATCCTAGAGGTAGGAATTCTCTGCTCGAGGTTGGGATTCAGTAGTTGTACCTAAAATCCTATAGGAGGTGGGATTCAATGTGCCACATAATGATGATCATGGCTAGGATCTATGAATCATAGAATCCATTGGATTTAGGAAATAGGAATACTACTAAGGGTGGCCTTCTCCTCTCGCTCCACAGATAAGGGATCCTCTTTTAGGTCAATTTTGGAAACTAGGGTTTTTCTTAGTAAGGGAATGTGAAATTTTTACACATAGGGGTCAGATTTTCAAATTCCTTGATCATGAACATGTGGATAGAGTTCACACATGTAACCTCCCTAAATATGCTTGCATGACCCACCAAAAACCCATTTTGATGCACAATTTGAATTCTATGCCATGGGTAGGGATTCAATAGGTGTCCTTGAAAGCTTGTAGGAGGTGGGATTCAACATGTCATAGAATGGTGACCATGGCTTGGATCAAGGATCCATTGATTCCATTGGATTTAGGACATCATTGTAGTGCTAGGGGTGGCCCTATACTCTAGGTCCATGGATAAGGGATCCTCTTTTAGGTCAATTTCAGAAACTAGGGTTTTGCTAAGTAAGGGGATCTGAAAGTTTTGCATATAGGGTTAAAATTTGAATGTGTAGCTAGAGGTCACACATGGTACCTCCCTAAACATGCTTTCATGGTCCACCAGAACCTTGTTTTGATGCACAGTTGGAATTATATGCCCCGAGTAGCGATTCAACATGTGTCCGTGAAATCCTGTAGGAGGCGGGCTTCAACGTGTCATAGAATGATGACCATGGCTTGGATCGATTAACTGATAACTCCATTGGATTCAAGACATAGGGATATTTCTAGGGTAATCCCTCTACTTTGGATCCATTGACAAGGGATCATGTTTTAGGTCAATTTTGGAAATTAGGGTTTTGTTAAGTAAGGGAATGTGAAATTTTTGCACATAGGGGTCAACTTTGCAAGCTGCTCAATCGTGAAAATGTGGGTATATTTTCCTCATGAAAACTCCCTAAAAACCCTTATGTCACCCACCAAAACCTCATTTTTATGCATGGTTGGAATTCTATGCCCCAGGTAGGGATTCAATAGGTGTCCCTGAAATCCTGTAGGAGGTGGGATTCAACATGCCATAGATTGATGATCATGGCTCAGATCAATGAACCGTTGACTCCATTGGATTCAGGACATTGGGATAGTGTTAGGAGTGTATCTCTACTATGGGTTAATGGACAAGGTATCATGTTTTATGTTAATTTTGTAAACTAGGGTTTTGCTCACTAAGGGAATGTGAAATTTTTTCACATAGGGGTCAACTTTGCACATTCCTCAATAATGAACATGTGGCTACCATTCCCACATGGAACCTCCCTAAAAATGCATGAATAACCCACTGAAAACCCATTTTGATGCATAGTTGGAATTCTATGCCCTGGGTAGGGATTCAATAGGCTTCCCTAAAAGCCTGTAGGAGGTGGGATTCAACGTGCCATAGAATGATGAGTGTGACTAAGATCGACAAACCATCAAATATGTTGGATTTAGGACATCATTATAGTTCTAACGGTGGCCCTTCACTATAGTTCCATGGACAAGGGATCCTACTTTAGGTCAATTTTAAAAACCAGGGTTTTTCTCAATAAGGGAATGTAAAATTTTTGCACATGGGGGTCAACTTTGTGAATTCATCTACCATGAAGGTGTGGTTTGCATTCCCACATCGAACCTCCATAAAAAAAATTGCATGACCCACCGAAACCCCATTTTGATGCACAGTTGAAATTCTATGCATCAGGTATGGATTTAACAGGAGTCCCTTAAAGCCTGTAGGAGGTGGGGTTCAACGTGCCATAGACTGATGACTGTGGATTGGATCAAAGAACCGTTAAATCCTTTGGATTCAAGACATTAGGATAGTGCTAGGGGTGGCATTTTACTCTGGTTCCATAGAAAATGGATCCTGCTTTAGGTCAATTTTGGAAACTAGGGTTTTTCTCAGTAAGGGGATGTGAAATGTTTTCACATAAGGGTAAATTTTGCAAATTTATTCACCGTGAATGTGTGGCTAGCATTCCCAAATCGAAACTCCCTGAACATAATTTCTTGACCCGCCAGAACCCCATTTTGATGCATGGCTGGAATTCTATGCCCCAGGTAGGGATTCAATAGGTGTCCCTAAAATCCTATAGGAGGTGGGCTTCAACGTGAGATAGAATGATGATCATGGCTTGGATATCTATGTTTGGCTAATATTTACACATTGGATGCACATAGAACAAGGATACCTTATTATTACATTTTGTTCCTAATATTCCTCTTATAATCGAATTGCTTTACCGTACTACTCGGTAAATTTTTACACTAGAGCATACAATAAATATAATTTAGAGAAATTTATAAAATAACACTATGAAAATAATAGGGCCAATAAAGTACACAAGAGTTTTATCACATTCATTATTAGTCACATTCATCACACATAGGTATTTTTCATACAAAGGGCTAAGCTAGAGCACTAGGGTGTTGCTCATACTATTTTTCCATACAATACTTGGATATAAGAATTCTGTGTTTAAGTCCAAGTCAATCAAATATAAACTTGTGGACTCAAGTTCATCACTTTAATTTTAGAAACATGTAGAACAATAACAATGAGTGGTACTGCACAACTAATTAACAACTCGAGAATGGTCCTTTAAAGTATTCAAGTCATTTGTAATTATTTTTGGGGTATACTGTTAAAGTTTAGGGTTAGTTTAGATTTGACATAGGTATATAAATATACTTCAATACATAAACATAAATTTATAAAACAAGATTCAAACTAGTACTTCTCCAATAAATTTAAACTACAATAAAACCACATATAATTTTCATCTCTTCCAAAGTTTGTCTTCGAGGTGATTCATCAAATTCCATGTACATTTAGAAAATGATAAAATAATTTGTAGGAGATACAACAATAAAGAATCATAACCATTATTTTGAATAAAACTTATACTTTGATACTTTTAGGTTCGATGTGTATCCCATATATTTGTTAGATGAAATGCATCATCCCAAACACCATTTTCATTTATGTAGACCACACAGGTGCATCACTTAGGTGTGTCAACTCCGTGCATGCTTGAAATGTTTGTTAGGTTGTTATTTGGGTAAGGTGCTTTTGTATTCCACTTAGTTGGGTCAGTTTCTTAGGTGTGTTGGGTGATTGTGTTTGTTAGGTATGTTTCATTTTTGTGAATACAATTTAACATTGTATATACAATTGGATCATGGTAAAAAAACAATTTAAATGTACCATTAGAGAGAATTTGAGGTCAAAAATGGGCCTCAAAATGACCAAAATGTACTATAAAAATCAACCAATTACATTCTAGTAGATGACATCATCCCC
>LPNX010040975.1:287146-369846 GCA_001517045.1 Pseudotsuga menziesii
TAGAAAAAGAACTCAACCATGGTTATTTATATTATGCATAAAAAGTAGTGTAGGTGATGAGTTGTCATATATACCTACCCCATAAAACCCCTAACTCATAATATTTTAATATATCTTATATTTTTGTAGTACATCTCTTAGGAGGCCCATTTTTGACCTCAAATTCTCTCTAATGCATTGTTTTCATTAATCAATATTGTAATTGTGCATTGTTTTCAAATTTATAATTGATATCTCCATGCAATTGTAAAATCTATCAAAAATTGCGAACATTACACATAGAAGCATTCTTGGCCACACATTTATGATCACACTTAAAAGACTAAACCATGAAGGTCTCAAGAGCCTTGCTATGAAATATTTTTTATATCATGAAAGTTCTAGTACAAAATAGAAGGCCCTTATATGGTCTGTCAATGTACATGTATCAAAACATCATTGATGTACATGCAAGCAAAATTACATCTATCCTAGATCATGCTCCTAACCTCTAACTTAATCTTGCATAGAAAAGTACAGATTTGTCCTCGACTAAACTCTAACTTTCTCTTTTTTTTCCTGACTTTGATGCTTGTTGCCTCTGCCCAAGACCATTGTGTATCTATGGCGACTGCAAATCAATGACATTATTTCTTGATCAGGTAACTAAACTAATACTATCCATCAATAACAAAGTTTGAAAATTTAAAATACGACTCAATTGTACATATAAAAAACACTCACTGCATCCATCATTGGTATAGATTCCTCTGGTGTCCTCCTCCCTGTAGAGAGTCTCTCTGCAATGCTTCTCCATAAATAAATAAAACTATGTCAATTATCTCAACAATTATCAACATGTACATGAATGAGAAAGTACTAACCAATTATGTAAATAATGAACATCTCACTGAAAAAATTTCTTCTAGGTCATGATACTGGGTTTCTTCAATATCAAGAGGAGCCGTAGGTTGAACATCAACCTTGGTGGCCAGCACTAATGGACCAGGGTGTGGCTACATTCACCAAATGCTAAAATAGTTATACATCGTACATGTCTATAGACAATACAAACGAGCTGTACAATTACAAATATTCAAGTAAATACCTTTGTGTGACTTATCCCCATTGTATATGCAACATCAACAACCCCAATAAGGTCTGACATAGATGAATCTACATCCTGATGTTGTAAACATGTGAAAATAGAATTAAGAAAAACTAGTTGTAAAGTGAATTCAAAGCTAACCAACAATTGCCATTGGAAGTGTGTACATTACCATGGAATCAATAGGTTCATCGTCATGGAAATCCACTCTTTTTAAGGAAGAGGGTCGCCTGCTATATAAAACACGCTTATCTATGTTTGGAATAGGGGGAGATCCAAACCAAGGAGGTGGTGTAGGCATTTGCGATGATGTCTGTATTCATAAAGTGTTACCATAGTTAGACATGGACATGAATGGATGGAATAATATGTACTGAAAAAATAACATGTTGTAATATACTTACCTCTTCCTAGGACATATCTCTCCCATGGGAGGGACCACTGCCAACAATTTCTTGCCCCTCTACAGATCCAGATATCACCTGCAAGTTTAAAATTTATAAATATTAGAAATCTATAAAGGAGTGTACAGTAATAAATTTAAATAATTTGAACAAGATTCAGTCATTAACCATGTACTTACATTCCTAAGGTAATCATAGAATCCACCTGGGGGGGATTCGCTAAGATCAATGTCTCCAACATCCTGTTCAAAATGGGTTTCTTACAACTTCAAAAATTCTAAATATTATACCATTTAACAAATTAATTGACTAACACATGTATTAACAAAATGACACATGTTGAAATATTACCCCAGTGTTGGTTGTTTGATCCTCGGATACAACCACACTTGGTGCACTACCACCCCCCTTAGAGGCATGAAGCTCCTGCAAGAGTAAAAATTACATATATTAAAAATATTTTAAAATATGTACAATATGGAAAAATTAAATTGAACAACAATAGAGTTTTTAGAATTTCCTTACCTGACCACCAGTCATCATAGAGGTACCATGTGTTGGTCCATGACCATAACAAGATTGAGCACGTGTTGTGCACATGTGTGTCTCACTTTGGGGCACATGGAATGTCGGTATATCCCCGCCAATATATCATCCTCTACCACTGAAAGCTAGTGGTTGTACCCTACTAGAGGAAGAGGGACATGGCTGATCAATAGTTGTGGTGTGTCAGGAAATCATCTCAGCTAGCATAATAAATGTCTCGTGTGTCTGGGTAACCATATCATGTTTATGAGGGATGTCTGGCCTCATTAGTTGGGCATGGGGTGGAGGTATCCATCATTTGGCATCTCTATGCCTAGCTTTTGGTCGGTTTTTCAGAATCCCCTTACTAGAGCCCTGGAACCCCAACATGTCAAAATAGTTGATATGTTTTCCCATCACAAAATTTGCATAAAGTTTCTGGAGAAAGCACAACAGTACTTCCGTGTTGTTGTGTGGGGGAATATAAAAAACCATGTACCATATGTCCATCCAATGTTCTATAATGGGTTGACATATGCACCACGCAAAAAAAATATGTGCTCTTATACTCTTTGGAATGTCATCAATCCCATGCACTCTAAATAGTGTATATATATGCTCTTTTGTTATTTTGAGCTTCTTGATCTCGTTACAGCTCAAACCATCACCATATTTTTGTATTTTTGTGTCCTTGTAGGATTCTATACTATATAAAACATCATTCAATCGACTGATTGCATCCACTATGGTGAATAATGATGCTGACAAGGAGTAGCGGAGTTCATCTCCACCCGTCGAGGAAGAACCAATCTCTCTCAGATAACCAATAACTCTCAAATTATCTGCATTGTGGTCCATAGTAGCCAATGCAATCATAAATGCAAATAAAATATCATTATAAAAATAAACACATCATATAATGGCATCTCTAAGCAATGAAAAGTGTAAAAATAATGTACAACAAATAACCACATAAACTATTTATAATTTTAATTTTAAAATTGATCTTGAATGTTATGGTAAATAATAAACATTTAACATTTTTTCATCTTAAATTATGTCATAAATTTGTATTAATTCCAATTTTCATATGCATGTGTACATAAAATGTCATGTGTGCATATATTGATTGAGAAGCTCCTCTATTTTATTTTAAGGATTGGTTTATGAAGTTTCATCAAAATTGTGAGGTGCTGAATAATGCCCTCATAGGACCAACTCCCAGATTGCGGGTAGAGGCAAGGGATAGAGCTTATAAGAGGTGGTAGATGGTGCTATTGATGAATAAAATCCCAATATAGGAAAATATTTTGATAGATATGTAATTATTTGTTGTAGCGTGATTTTTTTTGGACTCCAAATTCCACTTAGCATGTTTGTTTATATGTAATTTGGGACATGTGGATTCAACTTAATGTTTTTTTAGTTGTATGCACTCTTTCTATATACCCATGAGAGACTTTACATAATTGTGTATAGTGGATTTTACAGTTGCAAGGTTTCCACGGGATTCTATCATGTATGATAGTATGTGATTGGCATGTAATTAAATACATCAACCTCTCTATGTATCTTGATGTTCATAGAGCCTATTGTTGAACTTTGTTGTCTTAACCTTAACAAAAAGGTACCCTTCATTCAACGGGAAATATTTGTTAAGCATGGGAAGCTTATATACCTTATTTTAACACTTGTATTAGGAAGTTTCATCAAAACTATAAGGTGTTATTAATGTTCTTGGATGACCAACTTTGATATTTTGGATAGAGGCAAGGGATTTATCATGTTTGTTTATGTATTTTAGGGAAGATATGCATTCTACTTGAATTTTTTTTAGTTGTATGCAACCTTGCAATATATGTGACAAACTTTTCATATTTGTTAATTTTGATTTGGATTCACAAGGATGCTTGTGAATATACATATGCAAATAGTGAAGTTGATTTATTTTTTTTAAGTAAACTAGGATTTTGGTTTGCATTGGGAATATAAATTACTTATGCAAACTTGCAATATACTTGAAAAACTTTGCATATTTGTGAATTTTGGTATGGATTCACAAGGATGCTTGTGAATATGCATATGCAAATAGTGATATTGATTTGATTTTTATAAGTAAATTGGGGTTTTGGTTTCCATTGGGCACGTGGATTTTGCAATGGATTTGTTCATATATATAATCCTCCCTTGTCCATACTTAGTCTATAATATAATTTGGGTTATTGAACAGGTTGGATGAAGCATTTGGCTTCATTTGCACTCACATCTCAAGCGATCTCCTCTTTCACCTTGAGGTATTGAAGACTCCTAAAGAAGCTTGGGAGAAGCTCGAATTCCTGTTTGGAAAACAAGAAGAGATTCGAGGGAACATCTTAGAGAATGAGTTAATAGCATTATAACCCAACAGTTTTGAGACTATCTAGTAGGTTTTCACAAAATTCAAGTCTATAGCACTACAATGTAATCAATGCAGAATAGAGAGGAAGAATGAGCATCTTGTGCTCTCTGTGCTCAACAATCTTTTTTCTGAGTACTCTGTCTTGTTCTCTACCTTCCATGTCGGAAGAGATTCCATCCCCAATTGGAAGATGCATTCACTTGATGGATTTTCCAAGTCTTTAATACATAAGCAGGATAAATTGGTCCAAATGGGTGTCCTCCAAACTTCCAAGAACTAAAATATTCTGATTTCAGACTCAACCAATAAACAAGATAAAGGGATGCACAAGGGGAAGGAGTATAAAGCATCTGATTTGAATCCAAAAGAGAGTAATAAGTCTTCCAAAGGAACATCAGGATCCAAGAAGAAGAAAACATTTGAAAAGAATAAGTGCCTTATTGCATGAGAGGTTTTCATCCTGAAAGCCATTGCATGAAGAAGCAAATCGACCATGAGATCGACCAACTATCACCCCTCCTTAAACATAACCATATTGTTCTTCCATAAAGAGTTAATAAGTATGATGTTGGACAATCGAAAAAATATCATGAGGGGTCCCATGTCTTGAAGAGTGGCCTCACTCGGTTAAAATCTTACTTGATATATTCTGGAGCATCCAACCACATGGTTTGCTCCAAGGAATCCTTCACCACTCTCATCTCACAGGAGGGCCCACTATTCATATGGGTCATAACTCTTAGTTCCCGTAGCAGGAAGAGGTTCAATTAAAATATAGCATGGCAAGTTCAAGAATTTTCTCTATGTTCCCTCTCTTGCAACAAATTTGTTGTCTGTATATCATATGACTCACACTAGCTCACCAAAGCAAGTTGTGTTTGGCCCTGACTCAGTAGAGATCATAGAAATATCAATTGGGAAGACTATAGCGAAGGGAATTGGAGACCATGCCTCTAAGGCATCTTCATTCTCTCATTTCATGCCATACTCAGATCGAGTGCAACCACATATTCTATTCGAAGCAGATAAAGGTATCAAAACTCCTTTGCTTCCTATTGTAGATACAAATTTATTGTCTAACGTTTCAGATTCAGATTCATATTCAGAAGAAGAGGAATACCATCATGACTTTTATATTTAGTTTACACCTCAAAGAGATCTAGATCTAGATCCACCATCTATCATCCACTTCATCTCAAGAGCGTAAATGGGTTCATCATCACATTAAAGCAGTTGCGGATTGTGTTGGGAATCCAGATGATAAGAGAAGAACAAGGTCTCAGTATCAGAAAGAGAATGTTGCACTGTCTCACACAGATCCACTTCTCCCTCAGAGGTGATTCATGATGTTGGTGTCAAATCCCTAAATATTCAAGGAAGATTACCATGATCCTAAATGGCAAGCATCTATGGATGAGGAATTTGATTCACTACATGACAATAAAACTTCAGAATTTTCCTCACCTCCAGGGAAGAAACTTGTTCAGTTCAAATGGGTCTACAAGACCAAGATAGCCTCTGATGGAACCAAAACCAAGTATAAGGCTCAGTTGGTAGGAAAATGATACTCACATGTTCAAGGATTGGACTATAATGAGAAATTCACTCCAGTAGCAAGAATGGATTATACTAGGCTTGTCTTGGCAGTTGCAACTTCAAAGGGATGGGAGTTACATCACATGGATATCAAAAGTGCCTTCCTCCATGGTGACACGAAGTAAGAGATTTATATGAAACAACCTAAGGGGTACATTGAGGATCCTTCCTTGGTTTTCAAACTGAGAAAGTCATTCTCTGGGCTCAAACAAGCCCCAACGACATAGTATTCCAAAATGGATTCCTTCCTCATCTCACAGAAATTTCAAAGATGCAAACAGATTACAACTTTTACATGCAGATAAAAAATGGATCTTTTCTATTGATTGTGTTAAATGTGGATGACTTTCTCATTACTAGGTTAAAAACGAGCATCATTAAATAACAATATGAGCGAGAAATAAACATTATCACAAGCAACCACATATAGACACACAATATACCCTGGAAACCCCATGCGGGGAAAACCAGCACCAATGAACATCTTCATTACATGGCCAAAACCGGCCAAGCGAGCTAGTCACCGCTCACCTCCAGGGCTATTTACAATGGAGCCTCCTCAAGCCTTATAAAGGATTAATCACATGCAATACCATGGGACAATACCATGGGCTACAACAAACCATGTGCTAGACCTAACCACCTTTGACTCGATCTCAAGTCAAGGTTAACCCTAACAATCCCCCCTTTAAACTTGACTTGGAGTAATCACCAACTCCCCTCAAGTATTTACCGGGGAATCTTACATACACCCCCCTATCACCTAGGTCTATCTCCCGGCTTTACCAGTGAGTTACCAGGGGTATGCATGCCTTACTAGGTCTTACAGCCATATGCCCATTTACATGCAAAATGCTCCATTTTTTTTTCATGTGCCTTCATGGTGACTACACCATCACCATCCGTTTCTTCATCCTCTCGCTTTCCATGCTCGCTTCCTTGCTCGTATTTTTCCATGCTCCCTTTGTACCTATATCCAAACTCTGACATTGATGTCCATATAAAGAAAAATCCATCTACCGGATTACATGGGTCATTGGCCGCTGTAACCACCAGTTCTCTATGAATTCTCTTCACATACATGGCTCATCAATATTGGTCCCAAAACCGAGATTAAACCATCTCACATTTCTCCCGCAATCGAAGACTCAACCTCTCCGATCCACATCAAGCTAGGCTACGAGTACACCTGCCACCCTCGTACCTACCTAGTGGTTCATTCCACACTTGATGCAACATCCCTTCTTTGCGCATAATAGGGATACCTTGTGCTTTTAGCATCCAGATAAATCCAAACTTACTTACGGCTAAGTTTCACATGGACCAAAAATTACTGCTAGGGTGTCGGGTACCACCGAACATGCACCCCACAATTTGATTCAACATAGAAACACCAACGAGCATAACCAAGCCAAACCATGGCTCTTATACCAGTTGTTAGGTTAAAAACGAGCATCATTAAATAACAATATGAGCGAGAAATAAACATTATCACAAGCAACCACATATAGACACACAATATACCCTGGAAACCCCATGCGGGGAAAACCAGCACCAATGAACATCTTCATTACATGGCCAAAATCGACCATCTGAGCCAAGCGAGCTAGTCACCGCTCACCTCCAGGCCTGTTTACAATGGAGCCTCCTCAAGCCTTATAAATTCTTAATCACATGCAATACCATGGGACAATACCATGGGCTACAAGAAACCATGTGCCCAAACCATGTGCTAGACCTAACCACCTTTGAATCGATCTCAAGTCAAGGTTAATCCTAACACCCATGAGATTTTTCCCTATTTCCTTGGTTTGGTAAGCAACATTTTTAATTCTTTTAGATTGTAATGGGTGACTTTTGGCCTTGTTTCCAGGGCCCACAGTTGTCCAAGTTAGTATTAAGCGGGCGGGGGGGTTGGGGGGGTGTTAGGATTTATAATCCTCACTTGTCCATATTTAGTCTATTAGATTATATTTTCCTAACTTCGGTTTCGTTAATTAATATTGGCTCCATTAGTACCATTGGGTTTACTTGGGCTATTGGTGCCACCAGTACGAGTCACTAGAGTGTGGAGATCATATATAGAAGTTAATTGCAACTCATTGTATATTCATGCATCAATTTATATAGACCAATCCCTACAATTTAGGAGCCACTCAGAGTGACACAACCAACTTCCTTCAGTTGTGGATAGTTGGTAACTAATTAGGCTAAGTTATGCTCCAGTTACATCCAGTTATGCTCCAGTTACATCCACTTAGATGTCCTCCAGTTTAGTTAGCGCTAGTTTTGCATGGATGCATGTGGGTAGGTGCATATTCTCACTTACTTCTCACCTACCTCATCTGGTTTAACTAAGAGACTGAATTAGACATGGAGTTAGACTAGTGAGCACTGATAGTGATTTAGACACTTCTAGCTAGTGAATGAGTGAGTCTTGAGTTAGTCGATTCGAATTCTATCCACATGATTCGAATTTTCATTCATGTAGCTCATTCATGTATATTGTTGGAATTAATATAAATAATTATCCGTTTTTTGTGAAATTTGTCTTGTTAAATGTGTATTTTTCATTCCATTCCAATGCACAATAATGCAATTCAATTGCATTCATTGCCTAAATATCAATGGCTCAATAATTCAAAGAGGATTCACAAGGATGCTTGTAAATAATTTTGGTTGTTATGATTAAATTGAGGTTTTGGTTTGCATTGTGAATGTAAATTCCTTTATGAGAATAGAAATTTTAAAAAAATTGGTTTCAATTCATATTAAGGCATATAAATAATTGAATATAGATAAATTAACATAAGAGGATTTCGACTAAATACCTCACGAAGAAGATTGACCCCGAGATCGAGTTTGTTAGCCTAACACCCTTGCTATTTTGCAAACACTTTCTAGGTCAATTGAACAATAGTTTTGCATAATCTTTTCAATGTAGAGTCAAAAGACTTTGGAAAATTTCATAAAATTCCATCATCTAATCAACAAATTCATGAAAAGTGTTTTCATTTCCATTTACTCATATCAATATCGAATTCAATCGAAATATAATTGAAATTTAACGATGACTCTCAGCTTATAAATAAAATAGCCATGAACAATTCTGGCTGTACGCGGAGTTGGGTGCACCTGCTACGTTCCATTTTCTCTATGCGTTATCAATATTGCCAACGGCAGTTGAAAGTCGGTGGCTGCGCTTCAGAAATGAATATAGCGAAGAGAGTCTTAATGAACATCGAAACTTCAATTGACTTTCATGTCTGCGTTTTTAATATCCTCACCGGGTATGCAACTTGTTTTTCTTTTTTCTTAATCTTTATCATCTGGCGTACGGCGTAATGCAGCTCCGTTCACATTCCTTTTGCAAAGTTGGAAGCGAAAATATAAACTTGTATTTCATATTAATTGATGTGGATATTCAAAATAGGATGCAGGTATTTTTAAATTTCCATTGTGATGAATGATCAATGAATGTGTTTCTCTACCTTTGACCTAACTAACGTCACATGAGTTGCTAACATCACATCACATGAGTGGAAACAAAGTGGAAATTTCCTCGCGATGATGACGTTTAGGGTTACTGGCAATGATGGCGACTAGGGTTTACTGGTTAGGATTCTTGAGGTTTTACTGCTCCGCTATTGACGTTAAACGGAAATGATGGAGATTAGGGTTCACTAGGGCCTTATCGGCAGGGAGGAGGTAGAAATCTGGGGGATGGATGACGTCCGACTCGGAACAAGTGGAGCTTTTAAAAACGGTTAACTAGTAGTAGTCGTATGCTGCAATTAAGGCAATGAGGATTCCGTGGCATTCAAGGATTCGTTAGAAACGGACTTAGTCCTTCCAACATAATTATAATAACAAGTGGAAATAGCAACATAGTTGCTAAGTACCTGCCTCTTAAGAAAAGTTTCAAGAACTTTCACGAATATGCACTAGGATCCCAACATAGTCGATTAATGCCTAAGGTGATCAAAGTTTACTATGTATTACTTATTTTATGGAAGTTAGTTATATTTTCACTTATAAATAGATGATCATGGAGTAATAAATCAAGTTTTGTGTGTTATTCCACATGTTGAACGCTCACTTATGCTTCAAAGCTATAAGGGATCTATTGACCCATACTCTTCTTAGAATTAAGTATTCATCACTTAAATGCAATTGCATGCTTATCCAACATGTTAGGAAGCAAATTTAGCATAACATTGTTCCTTCATCACTATATATATATATATATATATATATGAAGTAAAAGCCCTGCTATATTTGCTATGCTTACAACTAATAATATAAAAAATGGTAGGTCTTATCCTCACTCAATTAGATAAATATGATGGTATGTATTGATGCCATATCTATTAAAGAAATCCATGAAGTAGATGTAGTGTAGAAATAAATAATTGTAAGAATGCTTACTAGAAAGTTTTGTTTTTTTAAGAAAGTTTGTTCTCTAGACATCTTGTGAAGCATATTATAATTGGATATTTACTTAGTTAGAGGTGAACATGATAGATGCCTTTCATAAAATGGTCAAATATAAAATGTTTCCCTACTGTAAGAGTTTTCATATTAATAAAGAATTTTTCTATCTTATTCTTGAATATCTTATATTTATTTAGATATTTAATCACATATATATAAGATAAAACGTTAAATAATTAATTTTAAAAAACTAGTAGTAAAAAGATTTTACTACTTAGTTTGTATTACTCCCTTTGAATATGAACATATAACATTTAAAAAAAAAATATTTAACATATCTTATACTAATTTTTTTATCAAATTAGAATTTTGAACATTGAATTTAAAAAAATTAAAAATCCCTTCAACTATAAAATAAACAAGAAGAAGAAGAATCAATCTCTTGGAAACAATATTTGAGCCCAATATGAACAATGCATGCACGCGTATTATTTTCTCACTGATCTCGGTTGCCGACTAGCTTCATGACCGCAAGTATTATATATATAAAATAAGTGTTGGTTTTCTTTTCAGTCTGCGTTTTGGTATCTCTCACCTATTTACAGATCAATAGATTAAAAATTAAATCAGCTTTAACCTGGACACTGGACATGATCACAACTGTAATTTTATTACATCTGAGTCCACCACGGCTGCGAGTTTGTGTGAATTTCAGAATCAATCTGTGGAATATATTGTAAACCCGTGACAAATTAGTAACGACTAACTAAACTTTCCATTCTCAAGATGAACTCAAAGTTGTGCTAAATTTGGTCCAGAACTGCAGCAATTCGGTGGAAATCGGGATCAAACAACGGAGTACTGAGCATTGTGGCCCTGTCACCGAGTACCGGATACTCAGTGTTCTGAAGCTGTTGCCATGATATTGGGAAAACGGTAGAATTGAGAGCAGCTTGGTTATGGTTATTTATGTTACTAGTAGAGACTAGATCTTGAGACTTGGAGTTTGTTGTAATATACATTGGCAATGTCTCCTCCTGCATGTGGCTTGAAAACGGAGGCAGCATTTTAGACCACTTAACAGTGTATTCGGTCTCTGCTTTCTCCAAAAATAGCGGAGCCTTTCGCTCATTTCTGGAGGTGATGTCAGATGCATCTAATCACTCACCGAATCCCCAAAAATGGCCGAAGGCGGCGCCATTATTGACCTCAAGATTGGCGGTGCTGCTATTGCAGCTGCTGCTCCTGCTACTCATCCTCATATTATTATTATTATTCTCAGTATTATCCCAGTATTGAGTAGTTCCGTTCATGCAATTAGTGCCTGCGTTGTCCAGCAAATCCTGGTCTAGAGATCTTTCGGAGTACAACAGAGAAGAAAGGCAGGGTCCCAGTCTGTATATGGATGGATTCGCCATTATAGAATTATAATCACAAACATCGCTTGAAAAGTCTGAGAATGTATCTCACACGGACTTGTCAGATACTTGGCCCGGCCATGGCATCAAGTTTTCGGTAGGGAAACCTACAGATCGACTCAGAGCTTGCAATACCCATAAGACGGGATTATCCATCAGCTTGTGATCTTTTTCAGTAGTGAAACCTTGGGCTGTGGATGTTTGATTGATGAAATTGAAACCAGGTTCGACTGAAGTGGGTATGACTCATCGCAAGGACTAAATGCTCTGATTTCTAAGTTGGTATCACCATATTGCTGTTAAACTATTTGTTGAGAATAGCTTGTTGTTTACTCGTGATAGCTATTTGCTGGAGATTGTGTTGATTAGCGAGGTATGTGTAAAGACGAGTTCTCAAAGATCTGCCGACTGTGATCGCTGCTCAGTCGTAAAAGTTGTGGGACCTATGTGGAGACGTTGTTGTCCAAAGTTGAAGGATGCATTGCTGCGTTGAAGATAGTGTGAAGGAACTGTGTTGTGCGATCTGTTGCTTGAGGCATAAAGACCGGTGCTGTGGCGTGATACAAAACGAAATTTGTGTGTTTTGGTATCCGTTGATTGAAGTCAAATTTTGGTTACGGAATAAATTCAAGTAATAACATAATAATAAAATATAATAAATGCTGATGTCATAGTAGACATGTGTCAAGTGAAAACCAGATACCAAACTCCAATGTTGACATCATCTCCTATCCACCAATCAGCTGTTTACAAAAATAGCTTTTTAACAAAATTAAAAAAAATATTTTACAAACCCTTAAGTCATACTTTGCAAAACAGGTTTTAATTCTTTAAAGCTGCCTCAAAAGACACCAACTAATACCCAAAGTCAAAGGAGTTTGACTTCGATCGATTACAATAAACCTGCTGAGGCAGGTATAATAATAACTAGCATACCTTATAATTGTAAAATGGAAAAAATTGTGTATATGTAAATAATATAATTTTATGGGTTTGAAAGCCAATCTACTTAATTTATGGTAAAAATAAGAATGGATGAAATTAAAATAAAAACTATGCTACAAGTATCTATAAAACTAGCATATCCCTAAAATGGGGAAATGAAACACCAAAGAAAACTTTAATATGTTACAAAATGAGAGAAAGTTGTGTGTATGTACATAATATAATTTTATGTGTTGAAAGCAAGTCTAACTAATTTATGTAGTCATATTAGTTGATGAAATTGAAAGGAAAACTCGCGTGCAACTACCAATAAACAATAAATAGAAAACCATTTAATAGATGACAAGTAAAATGAAATGTACATTAATTTGTCATACAAGAAAGTATACATATGTGACTGAAACAATAAAAGGCTAGGAAGTGATCAAGTTTGACTCTAACTATATTGGCAACCAACATTGGTATTTTCATTTGGTAGGGGGAGTGTAAGGATTGAGGGTTGCAATTTTAAGTGTAAAGGGACAAAGAATGGAGTGTCTTTTCCTTTTTTCAAAGTGGGACATATGAAGCATCTTTCATCTTTGCATAGCATTTGAAGGAGAACTATTGTGCAATTCACATTCCTTCTAATGTTGTAGTGCATGGAATTGTTGTGAAGGTCAAACATTGTTGTTCATTGTTACCAATGCCAATGGTTGGCATTGTTAATGTCAATCCTTGGGATTTATGGACAGTCAATACCCAAACCATCTTGAGAGGAATTGTTTTCTCGTTATTTCAATTTATGGGTGGAATTGGTATGTGCTTAGGTTGATATTGGTCCCATGGAGGCCCAATGTAATTATCAAGTGTCACGATAACATAGGGTGGAAACTTAGGAAACTTAGGAGGGATAGATCCAAGTGTGTAGATAATTTGCATGACCACTCCAAGTGCACCATTTACTAATCTTGATTGGCTCCATAATTTACAAGATAACATTACTTGCTTCCCTACACATAGAAGTATTTACTTTTCTAGTTGATGGGCATCATCTTACTGTGCATTTGAACCATTGGTGAAATTTGTGACAGATTGCGGAATAAGCATAACCAATTATTAGGCCATGTATTTGTTATGATTGTTTGCAAGATTGTGTTAAAATTGTTGTCCCATTTAGATATTCAAGCAATGAGTCCAAAATTATTATTGCAGTAAAAGGAGAATGAAGATACACACTGAACAAAACAAACCACACAGGAAACAGATGAGTATAACTCAAGTAATTACAGTATCATTTCCATTAAAGAATCCGGTGTTACAATAGTTTACATAGAAAAATAATTCGAATCATTAGGTATGAATTCAAATCTCCCCACTGGATGTGATTGTATCTAACCTACTAGCTAACTAAATATGTGTCAATCACTATCGTAGTCCAAATGGTTCACTCCAGATGTCTAATCAAGTCACGCAATAAGTAATAATCAGTTAACTCACTCTAGCTGAAGTTGTAGGTGAGAAAATGAGGCTTATCCACATGCAGTCATGCATAACTAGTGCTAACTAAACTAATTGTGATCTAACTGAATGTACCTAGAAAATAACTAAGCTTAACTAGTTACAATTTCAGCTAACTAAAGGA
Source organism: Pseudotsuga menziesii (assembly GCA_001517045.1). Classification (NCBI taxonomy): domain Eukaryota; kingdom Viridiplantae; phylum Streptophyta; class Pinopsida; order Pinales; family Pinaceae; genus Pseudotsuga; species Pseudotsuga menziesii. The sequence goes on from LPNX010040975.1 coordinate 301,578, forward strand.
GGTTGGTGCCGAGTGTAATAACCTGGTTTTGACCCCGTTCGCATTAAAAGATACATGATGTATATATTGTAATTAATTGTGGTGTAGAGGTAAAGGCAAAAGCCCCACCATTGATTTGGTTGTGTTATGTTTCGGCAATTGGGATCGTTGTCGATGGTATATCGTGCTACCCGACACATAATAGTTTTGGCATCATGTAAATATGAACATTAATTAAAATGAACCTACAACCAGCTACGATGGTGCAACGTTAATGAAAAGGGCATGATTTTCCTAAGGATAAGGAGGGGGAATTGTTGAACTTTAGGCCTATAGGGAGGAGCCATGTGTCAACCACCCATTTAAACTTTTGTTGTTTTTTAGCTGGGAGAAGTTATTGTTGAGTGGTGGTGGGTGTGGCAGGGCTGTAAGTCCTTGCCCACGTGCCCACACCACCAGCGGACTCTTCCTCTTCACTTCACTTCGACAGAGGGGAAACATTCCACTCTCTCCCACTCTCCCCACCACTTTTGTTTTCCCTCCTCACGTAGGCAGTCGGTCGAGCTCTCCACCTTTTGCTGATTGTGGTCTGTGTAAGTTTCCCCTTCACGCAGGGAGTAATGTTTTACCTCATGCGCAGGTCGGGATTGTGTTCTCCTGCGGAAAGCTTGAAGATTGGCCTGAGAGGCACGATTTCTTCTGGGTATGCTTTTCCCTTACCGATTGGGGTCTGTGTGTATGTTCTTTCTTAGGCGCGGGTTGAGAATATGGCTTCTTTCCCATTTGCGGACTGTGTAACGTTGCCGTTGTTTCATTGTGCAATTGGGCTATTGATCTTCTTGTGGTTTTGGGTTACTGCGTGTGCAAATGTCTTTTCAGATTGCTGCTAAGTTGTTTTGGCCACGCTAACACCAAGAACAACTCTAGATTGTCTTGTTTGACTTGAGATGTGTTCACCATTTCATTTGGGTTGTCACCCTATTGTCCTCATTTTCTACACAGAGCTGTGAACTGCTTGTTTCATTGCGGTTATGTAGTGGTTGGTCTTTGGACTATTTAGAGTAGGATTGGAGGCTGGGTATGCTTGAGAAACATGGTGTTTGGGAGCCACTCAGACAGAGTAGATTGCTGGCTTTGTTCTCCAAAACCCTCGAAGAGCAGGGATAATTTTAGCGGTAAATTTTAGCCCAGTGGGCTATTTTTCCATGTTTTTCTCCCAAAAAAAGATTCGTCATTTTTCATTTTTTGAAGCCCTGTTTCGCCCGATTTTGATGCGGTAAAATTTTTTCACCCTAAAAATCATCAAATTATTATATAAATGATATAAAATCCTTGGAAATTAATTTTTTTTTTGAAAAATATCATCAATCATTTTATAGTTGGCGTTTTAAGAATTGGTAATATTCACCAACAATTATACACTTTTAAATAAGTATGGTTCCTTAAAAGCATCCATATCGAAGAGCATTGGAAAGGGAAGTCAAGGCCTGAGGGAGTGTGAAGTAGATAAGGGACTGATTCCTAGGGTTAAGTGTGTGGATGTATTAGATGTCAAGCTAGCTCTGGTGTAGGTGTCCTCAACTCTCCATTGATACCACCACCTTAGCATTTAGCCTTTCCTAGCTCCTTAACGACCTGATAAACCCAACTATGTTGACTTGGCTATTTTGTGTAACCTTGGCTATGTGTAACCCTGGTTTGACCCTTATTCATTAGGGAATCATGCCCAAATCAGTGGTGGCAGTGATCCTGAGAGATTGATGAGCACGTTGGCCTATGGTTGGGTGAAATGTTGCAACGACATAGCTGGTTGTGGACGAGTTCTGTATAAGATAAGTGTTCTTGTCCATTTTGCTTATGTAATTACATTTATTGTTTCATGAATAATGATGAACATGTTGATTCTTTAATGTATATGTTTGCTTCCACTGTATGTTGGGTAACTATGCATCCTTGTAGGTTTTATGCATCTTAGCATGTTTTATGTTTTAGGCATTTTTTTCAGCTTTATATGTATCTTTATGTTCATGGGGCTATATGCCCATATGTTGGATGGTTGGTAGCGTCCTCTTCGTTGATCGGAGGGTTGGGGATGCTACAGTGTGGTATAAGAGCTCATGTTGTAGCATGGGCTTGAATGGGCCCTGAAGATGTAGTGACAGAGCCATCATTAGAGCATTTGGGCCTTAGATGGCCATGAAAGATCAGCTAGCAGAGGCAGGTTTCCTTCTGCCCAATAGAGATCAGAAATTATGATAGAAATTTTCTTGACAAATTTTGTTGAAAAATGTGTCTAAGTGCCTGAACCGTCGGCCCGTCGAAAGACTAAGTGGGAAGCTTCTCTAATGCAGTGGAGAGCTAGACAGAAGGTCACCGATGGAGGATTAAATTTGTGAATTTTTATCTAAGTGTTCGTAAGTCGTCGGCGAAAGTTAGTGAAAGTTGGAGCCGCAGTTTCGACGAAGAACAGCTGAAGACCACCGAAACGCTGGCCCTTTTTAGTTGAAATACCATCTAAAAGAGGCCATCAACGATCGGTGAAGTTTCGTTGTTCGGATCGACGATAATTAGAGGATGGAAATGTAACATACCCCAATTTTGTAAAAGAATGTTAATTGTTTAATTTAATTTCCTATAAAATTATGTTAAATTTAATGTTAAGTAGGAACTGATGACTCAGCAGAGTCAAAAGAAGTGGAATGTAATTCTGAATATTTTATTATTAATAAATAAAAGTGGAGACAACAGCATGGGAGAGCTGTTAATAATAGTGTTACTGGTCAAACTGGTGGAAGGAACTAGGTGGAGGGAGAAAAACAAGTGGCATCATTCTCAAAAACTTCCTATGTTGCATGTGGCAACTTCCCTACACTTGGGGTCATGATCCCCCAAGAAAGTGGGATCAGAGCAGGTGGCTTAATAAATGACAACTAACCCAAAAAGACCTAGGAAATCTTTTAAAAATACCCAATGAATAGAGCTGAGGTTGCTCAGATATTTTCCAAAAGAAGAATCATTCAGGAGGAATGCACTTCAAGGAATTCATTGGGGAAAAGGGAAAACTGTAAGGAAGGTGTTTTGAGAGATAATTTGCAGTAACTTGGTCTTATACAGCTTGCTAGCTGGGAGGATTTACTGATAAGTTCAGGATTAGTATTGAGTTTGAAGACTGGTACTTGATTATTGTTGCACCTAGTTCCAACCAGGGAGACCAGAGCAAGCTCGGGGGTCCTTAGGAGTCGTTGTTTGAGCAGTCTCCAAAAGTTGGTAGGAAGGAAAGGCCCCCCATTGTTGTTGTCATCCAAACTCAAGAACAGGTTCTGCCATCTAATAATTCTTGTTTTAATATCTGTGTATGATTGAATGTTATGTTTGTAGTTTATGATGTAAAAATTTAGATGGTTTAGTAATGAAGTTATTATTAGTTTGTTTAGTAATAGCATCTTTTAGATGAGAAATAAAACCCCACCTGTGTTTTTCCTCATCCGGAGTGATCCAGACCATACTCTAGCACAGGGGTAAAATTATAAATAAAGATGGTATGATGAAATGTAGAATAATAGATTGTTTCTTTATCTATTATCAGAAGAGATAGTTTACTGATAGTAGTATGTGTTAGTAGATAAAACTATTTCCCTATACAGTATTTACTTTCAGTAGTTTTATTATTTTAAACCAAATAGAAGAATATAATAGTCGCATTGGAGTAGGGCTAGACTAGATACACCTGCTGTTTAAACTTTACAGCTTATTTCTTCCAGTTTAAGATAATTTAACTACTATATGTCTAATAACAAAACTGAAAGTAGGAATAGTTAAATATTGATTAAATTCTACTGTTAAACCAAGCTGGTTTAGATTTTATGTATGATTAGTAATGTAATCATTTCATTTTTTTCTTTATTAAACTAAGCTCGAACAATGTTTAGAGTTGTTAATCTATCTTTCATAAAGTTTAAATGAATATTACCAGATATATATATTTACGAGATAGATCCTAGATAGTTGTTAATTGATTTTTTTTTATATATACAAATACCATAACTTAATAAGACAAAACTAAATACTAAGAGAAATTTATAAAGTATTTAGCATAGATGGCACAAGAAATAGACAACATAATGCTATCTTCTATGCACTTATAAAATAAACTAAGAATATTAACTATGGAAGCATTAGTACTCACAAGAAAGATAACATCCTTTTTATATTAATAACAATATACTTTCTATTACATACATTATAGGAATGTTATTATTATGAACTTAAAGTAATGTTCTTATTACATTAATTGCAAACCTGAACTAAATATAATTTATGTACTCCAAGATAATGTGATAGTTACTTCAGAACTTCGTTAAAAACATAAAGACCCTATATTTTGAAGGGTATAAACTATATATCAACACTTACAATTTCTTAATAATAAAGTAAGTCAATATATAAACAATGTACAGAAACCCTAACAGTAAATTTAGAAAAAAACATTAAGGGTAAAAATCAAGTGCATAAGCGAACATGAAGTAAACAACAGAGTGACAGAATGCTCGACCTATCGAGCTTAACCAAATATTATACAACCTAACTAATAACCTCATAATTTGTAGAGGTATTTTAAAAAGAAAAGATAATTACAAAGATTTTGTAAATATTTTCTTACGGCCGAGCTTAAATATTAAAATTTTAACCCAAGTAAATAAACAAATTTCAGTACTGTACTGTAAACACAAGATATTTAAAAAGACTGTATTAACAACTTATATTGTGAAGTTAGGGTGAAAACCATGTAAATACCAAAATGATAACAGAATTATGAAATCGAGGGGTTTAAGCCCTTTTTACAAATTATCACTCGGCCTCATCAATTACACAGTAAAGATAAACAAAGAGTCTAAAAACTACCCAATGCCCACTGCTTCTTCAAGTATTTAAAAAAATTTAACATATATAGTCACGGCCAGAGCCGGAGCACCCCTGCATAGCGCAAGGGCCTCATCAACCACAAAAATAATAACAAACTAAGTAACAGGTAAACCGAAACCCCAAGGGTTGCAGATCTCGACGACGCACCCACAGTTGTCCCAAAGGGACCAAACAAGGAGGAGCGGCCATGGTCAAACTACGCTTACTCGTGAATTAAGTACTGTTGTCGCAGCCTCACACAAACTGAGCAGAGAGGACAACCGACCTATCAACAAGAAAAAGGACCATTGTTAACAACCTGTTACAAAATAAACATTTATATGTCAAAACAAACAATGAAGTAAGGGAAGGGTTAACAGCCTTCTTACCTGAATGTTAAATGAGGCGCGACTATCAGCAACCACCAACACGAGGAGGAAACCCTTCATTCCACTGCAGGAAGGGAAAAGGATCACCAGTACCACAAATAACCAATCTCAACTCAGAAGAACAAGACTTCGACTTGCACTGAGGAAGGAGTTCGGTTACAGTCAAAGGGTTCGGGTTCGAGATGGTAAGACAACGAAACCCTGAAGGAAGAACTTCTAACATGTGCAACACTTTGGGAATGAAACTTCTTAAAAGAGTCCTTGGATAGGCCTATGAGAAAGAAAACGAGCTGGAGAATACCCCTGCAGAGGAGCAGCGCGACAAGGGTGCACCAGCACCATCGCAGAGCGGCAGGAGGCCAAAAAATATGGAAGGAATAATAAGATTAGGGTTCGAGGGAGAGTCCCTTATATCCATGCAACACTTGGCCACAACAACGCCACGTTAGCAGATAAATAATTCATGAGTTGTGGGTTCGAGTATATAGTCCCAGAGATCTTCTCTCCATGAGCATTATCATTTCCTACTCAATGATTTTCGAAGGTTCCACTTTACCATGATCCATGTAAACGTTGTATGGGAACATAAAACTTTATCATTATAAACTCATCACCTTAACAATCATCAAGGTCGTGGGAAGGGTTACAACCCTTTACTATATAATGAATGGTATATTTATATAAACTCAAGTCAAGTTTAAGATTATGAAAATCATGGCGTGGTCATTTCCATGACCTCTCTAGGCTATGAAATTGTTCTTCCTTCTACAGTTCAAGCTTGATAATAATAAAGTCATGTAACGGTGTTATAAAAGAATTAAATACAGTTAACTTTAGTAAGAACATTGCTTACAATAATTATATGCTCAACCAACATATATAAGCTTGACACAGAAGGTATACCACTTGTTGTCATAAAGGAGGTTTCAAGAAACTAACTTTGGCAACTTTCATATTGTTATTGTTAACCTCTTTGGCCTTGTTTATTTTATTAAAATGGTAAAGTTTGGAATTATATACAAAAGAAAGTAATAACGTTTATTTCCTTAGTGAGAACCTTACTCACAAGTACGTATTCTATCAATCAAGTAATTGTAACTTAAATAAAAGTAAAATTACTAGTTAACCAAGTATTTTAGGCATGCAAAGGAGATAAGGAGGCAATATGGTAAAAGATGCCAAGACTTGTTAAGGGAGAGGTCTATCCTATGACCTTGGTTGTTTTATAAACTTGGCCTTATTTCATTAAGCCAATTTTAACTTTATTCTAAGCTAGACTATTGTCATGTTTTGAAAAGAAATTTACATAATCCTTCCATGATAAATATTTCCATACTAGTGTCAGTCTCTTACCTTTGAATGATTTATTATTCAACTAGCAGGGTTTGCATATAAGTATTATAAGCCTCTAATAGTTTAAGGGTTAACCTTGAAATTGTTAATGATATTTATTAACCACAACCGGATGTTATTCTTCAAGCGATTATAGTACAGAGGAATTTAACCCTCCAACACTAGTATAAATTAATTGATTATAGTATGCAATAAGGTTATAACCCCTTAAGCTTCAAAGTAATGAAAGTGGGAGTTTGGTACATAAACTCTTTATCATTTTACACTGTGCAGTAGCCCATTTAAGCATGGCGTAAATTAGTAAAATTTTGTACATATATAAAGTAGACCAATTGACTTTATAATTCTGCCATACTTACTATGCTTGTAAAGAAATATTTAAAGCCTTTTATACTTGATGACTAGTATAAACATCAAAGAGTTTGGTACTCAGTAAGCACATCAAATCACACCTTCAAGAAGGAAAACTGTTGTCGTCAATACTAGTAGAATCAAATATCTTTCCGTAACATCTTAAAAAGAAGAACAGTTCAACGCTTTACCTCGATAAGATTTAGAAATTGACTAGCATGTATATTCTTCTACGGAATTAATTATTGTGCGAAGAATTTACTTTTGAATACTTTAGAATTTTGATAAGCAGCATCCAAACCTCTTACCTATAAATCTGTAAGAGAAGGAAAACTTCTGCGTTAGCTCAAAAGCTAAGTAAGCCCAGAATTGCATGACAGTCCCACCTTGTAGTCGCAAAAAGAAAACAAGTCTGTAAACTGAAAATAACTGTCTAGTAAAATACACATAATGCAACAGGTAAATTAGATAATGTTTTTCCGTAACACACAACTAATTAAACATTTTAGTTGACTGCTTTTGTTATTTAGCTCTATTTAAAAAATTTTAATTTTTTCAGAAAATTTGGGGTTGTGACATGTGGTATCAGAGCACAAGGTTCAAACACTAGGCCTTGATGCAGCTCAATTAGCTTCCATAGAATAGTAAAGTAAAACAATATACTTACATATATATATATTTTTTATGTAAAGAACAGAAATTTTTTTTTCTTCTGAAGTTTAACAGGCATGTATGGAGAAGCTGGGAGAGTATGCTCAGGAGGAGTCTCTAGACACAGAAATAAGACAATTGCCCAGAGAACCTATGTTAGAAGAAGTGGCTGCTAACTCTTCAGAACTGTTGTAGACTGTGAAGGATTTGAAGACTGAAATGGAATTAGTCAAGAGGGAGGATGAGAGGATTTTGAAGGCTCAGGAAGAGTTGAACCAAATTTTAATTGAAAAATTCCAAATTGAAGGAAGGAGCAGAAGATCAGAATATGAGGATGTTAGTCATCAAAGAAGATCTAAAAAGATGAAGCTGGCAAAAACTGAAAGTAGTTCATCATCTGAAGGGTTCGGTGAACGACAAAGTTACCATACTACTAGTGACAGTAGTGAGGCTAAGTTGTATGACAGAAAGAAGAAATACAGACCATATGAGGAGATTTCAGGGGAGTTTAAAAAGATAAAGCCCCCAAATTTTAATGGAGAGACCGAAAAAGGGGAAGAAGCAGAGTCCTGGTTATCTGGGATGAGGAAGTATTTTCATATACACAATTATTCTAACCAGCTAAAGGCAAGAATGGCAATTCATAATCTCTCCGGAAAAGCAGACATATGGTGGCAAGATCTGAAGAGAGTCAAGGGTATCAGGAAAAAAGAAATTAATTGAAGTACCTTTAAAAGGTACTTCAAGAAGAAATTTTTGTCCGAACAATATTACGAGGAAAGAGCTAAATAATTTTACGAATTGAAGTTAGGTTCAATGACTATGAAGGATTTGAACAGTAAATTCTTAAGCTTGCTTAGGTATGTACCTTACCTAGTAGACGAGAAACCTAAAGTGCAACGATTTCTGAGCTGTCTACTGTATCATATTAATGACAGAATCAAGTATGATAACTCGAAGACTCCGGAGGAAGCCATGAGGAAGGAAAATTTTTGTTTTGAGCAGAACAAGAAGAAAGAAGGCTTAGCCAAATGGAAGGCTAAGAAAAATAACAATCAGCCTGATTTTAAGAAGAAGGAATTGGTACCCCAGAGGAATTTCAAGAATAATAAGAATAAAAATTATTCTAACAATAAGAATTTCCAGGGAAATAGAAATGGTACTTCCAATAATTCAAATAATTTTAAGGGCAAGGAAGCTGCAAATAACCATGGGAATTTTACCAAGAGTTTTGAATGTAAGGTGCCTATTTAGTGCTGGGAATGTAATGGCCTGCACTATGCCTCAGTCTACCCAAACCAGAAAATGTCAGTCAACAATATTCATACTGTGCAGGAGGAAATGACCGTTGGAGAACTAGCAAGGACTATGCCCAGAATTAATGCAGGTTTGGAGAACCGCCAAGCTGACTATAGAAATTCCATGGTGGAAGTGGAAGGTATGATTAACCAAACCCCCGTAACCATTTTAATCGATCCAGGAGCTAGTCTTAGTTACATTGCACCTCAGATAGTGGAAAAATGTAAGTTATCTGTCGATGAGTTTGATAATTCCTGGTTATTTCAATTAGCCACTGGGGCAAAAATGAAAGTAACCTATTTTATGAAAGAATGTGCTTTACTTATGGATGAATTTAAAACTACAATTAAGCTTAATGTTTTGCCACTTGGCTCATATGATTTAATGATTGGCATGGATTGGTTAGAGCAGCATAAGGTAGTTTTAAATTGTTACGATAAAACTTTCACGTGTCTAAATACTGATGAAAAACTAGTAAAGGTTAAGGGTATTCCTAGAAAGACTATAATCAGATAGATTTTTGCTTTACAACTTAAAAGAGCTATTAGAAAAGGATGTAAATCCTATGCTGTAACTATTACCGATCGAATGAATATTTTAGAACTTAATGAGCTAAAGTCACGGTTAAAAGAGTTAATAGATAAGAAGTGCATTTGACCTACTGTGTCTCCTTGGGGAGCACCCATCATCTTTGTTAAAAAGAAAGACGAAACTATGCGACTATGCATAGACTAACGTCAGCTAAACAAGATAACTATTAAAAACAGATATCTGTTTCCTCGCATAGATGATCTGTTTGATCAACTACGTGGAGCCACGGTGTTCTCAAAGATAGACTTGAGGTCAGGATATGATTAGGTAAGAATTAAGGATGAATATATCTTCAAGACCGCCTTTAGAATAAGGTATGGACACTACGAGTTTGTCGTAATGCCATTCGGGCTTACGAATGGCCCAACTGTATTTATGTGCTTAATGAATAATATAATGCATAAATACTTAGACAAATTTGTTGTCGTGTTTATTGACGACATCTTAATTTACTCTAAAACGGAAGAAGAACATAAAGAACACCTAAAGATAGTCTTACAAGAGTTGCGAGAACAACAACTCTTTGCAAAGTTTAGCAAGTGTGACTTCTTTAAGGATGAAATCCAGTACTTAGGTCACGTAGTGACTAAGGAAGGGATTTCAGTCGATCCTGGAAATATTTGGGCAATCGAATATTGGCCGGTTCCTAAAGATGTAATGGATGTGAGGTCGTTCATGGGAATTACCAGTTATTACTGGAGATTTATTGAAGGATTTTCAAAAATAGCGAATCCGATTACTTCCTTGCAAAAGAAAGGAAAGAAATTTGATTGGAACTCAAAGTGTGAAGAAAGTTTTAAGAAATTAGAAACCTTATTGACAAGTGCACCTATTCTAAGAATAGCAGATCCTAATAAGGATTTTGTAGTATGCACTGATGCTTGTAATGATGGTTTAGGCGGTGTTCTAACTCAAGACGGGCATGTCATTGCCTATGAGTCTAGGAAGTTAAAAATTCATGAAAATAATTACGCAACTTATGACTTGGAACGTGTAGTTGTTATAAACGCCTTAAAAATGTGGTGACATCATTTAATAGGCACATAATTTATTCTAATGACTGGTAATAAATGACTGAAATATCTTTTAGATCACCCTAACTTAAATGCAAGACAAGCAAGGTGGTTAGCCTTCTTGAGTGAATATAATTTTGAAATCCAACACATAAAGGGTAAGGAAAATAAGGTGGTTGATGCATTAAGTAGAAACACAAAGATGAACTTTACAGCAGCAATCAGCACTTATGCTTTTGATTTAAATGAATAGATTAAAGAAGGGGTAAAACAAGATGAAAATTATCAGAAATTGCAAATTACAGCTAAGGAAAAACCTACAGAAGCTTAATAAAAGGTTATAGTTTAAATGAAAATAGATTTTTATTATTTAAAGATAAACTGTATGTGCCTAATGTGCCTAAGGTTAAGTTTTTAATTCTGGATGAAGTCCATAAAACACCTTACTCAGGACATCCAGGTTACCAAAAGACTGTAACCATGCTAAGAAAAGAATATTTTTGGCCTAATATGAAATCTAAGGTAGCTGAATATATTGCTAGATGTTTGGATTGTCAACAAGTGAAAACCGAACACCAACATCCAGCTGGTTTGCTACAACCTTTACCCATTCCTAGCTAGAAATGAGAAGTGATTAGCTTAGATTTTATTACTGGACTTCCTAGAAATCATAGTCAAAATGACTCTATTATGGTGGTGGTAGACAAGTTAAGCAAAGCAGCACATTTCATTCCTGTCAAAACTACTTACAAGGCTGCCAATATAGCTGATATATTCTTAAAGCATATTTTTCAGTTACATGGAGTACCAAAAGTTATAATTTCAGACATGGATCCTAAATTCACAGGAAATTTTTAGAAGTCCTTGTTTAAAGGACTAAATACAACGTTGAATTTCAGTACCTCCTTCCATTCTCAAACAGATGGACAGACTGAAAGAGTGAATCATTTGTTGGAGGATTTATTAAGGATGTATGTCAAAGGTCAGCCAGGTAAGTGGGAAGACTACTTACATTTAGCAGAGTTTGCATACAATAATAACTATCAGTCATTAGCTAAGTTTAGTCCATTCGAAATTTTGTATGGACGTAAATGCAACACTCCTATCTCTTGGAATAATCGAGTAGATAGATTAGTGTTAGGACCATAATTGTTGAAAGAAATGGAAGAGATTATGAAGCAAGTGTAGGAAAATTTGAAGGTGGCACAGGATTAGCAAAAGAGCCAAGCAGATTTGAAAAGAACTCCCAAGGAGTTCAAGGTAGGTGAGCATGTATTTATAAATGTAAGGCCAAAGAAAATCTCTCTAAGAGTGGGGAGTTGTGCAAAGTTAGCACCACGTTACTGTGGTCTATTTGAAATTTTATCTAGAATTGGTCAAGTTGCATACCAGCTAGCATTACCACCTAATTTGAAAGTAAATAATTTTTTTCATGTCTCTGTTTTGAAGAAGTATGTTCATGATGCTGCTCATGTTGTTGATTGGAATGTTGTATAGGTGGAACCAGAAGGAGAAATTCTAGTGGCACCGGACTGTATCCTCGAGAAGAGGGAAATTACGCTGCGGAACCGCACCATTGGACAGGTTAAGGTGCAATGGAAGCACCTTAGTCCTAAAGAGGCCACCTGCAAACTGGAAAGTAAGATGTGGGAGGCATACCCGAATCTATTCTAGGAGACCGCAGAGGATGAAGAATAAGTAACATAGAGGACGATCTTACATTTTAAGGGGGTGTATATGTCACATACCCCAATTTTGTAAAATAATGTTAATTGTTTAATTTAATTTCCTAAGACATTATGTTAAATTTAATGTTAAGTAGAAACTGATGACTCAACAGAGTAAAAAAAAGTGGAATGTAATTCTGAATATTTTATTATTAATAAATAAAAATGGAGTCAACAGCATGGGAGAGATGTTAATAAGAGTGTTACTGGTCAAACTGGTGGAAGGAAATAGGTGGAGGGAAAAAGACAAGTGGCATCATCCTCAAACACTTCCTATGTTGCAGGTGGTAACTTCCCTACATTTGGGGTCATGATCCCCCAAGAAAGTGGGATCAAAGCAGGTGGCTCGATAAATGACAACTAACCCAAAAACACCTAGGCAATCTTTTAAAAATACCCAATGAATAGAGTTGAGGTTGCTTAGATATTTTCCAGAAGAAGAATCATTCAGGAGGAATGCACTTCAAGGAATTCATTGGCAAAAGGAAAAACTGTAAGGAAGGTGTTTTGAGAGATAATTTGCAGTAACTTGGTCTGATACAGCTTGATAGGTGGGAGGATTTACTGATAAGTTCAGGATTAGTATTGAGTTTGAAGACTGGTACTTGATTATTGTTGCACCTAGTTCCAACCAGGGAGACCAGAGCAAGCTCGGGGGTCCTTAGGAGTCGTTGTTTGAGCAGTCTCCAAAATTTGGTAGGAAGGAAAGGCCCCCCATTGTTGTTGTCGTCCAAACTCAAGAACAGGTTCTGCCATCTAATAATTCTTGTTTTAATATCTGTGTATGATTGAATGTTATGTTTGTAGTTTATGATGTAAAAATTTAGATGGTTTAGTAATGAAGTTATTATTAGTTTGTTTAGTAATAACATCTTTTAGATGAAAAATAAAACCCCACCTGTGTTTTTCCTCATCCGGAGTGATCGAGACCATACTCTAGCACAGGGGTAAAATTATAAATAAAGATGGTATGATGAAATGTAGAATAATAGATTGTTTCTTTATCTATTATCAGAAGAGATATTTTACTGATAGTAGTATGTGTTAGTAGATAAAACTATTTCCCTATACAGTATTTACTTTCAGTAGTTTTATTATTTTAAACCAAATAGAAGAATATAATAGTCGCATTGGAGTAGGGCTAGACTAGATACACCTGCTGTTTAAACTTTACAACTTATTTCTTCCAGTTTAAGATAATTTAACTACTATATGTCTAATAAAAAAACTAAAAGTAGGAATAGTTAAATATTGATTAAATTCTACTGTCAAACCAAGCTGGTTTAGATTTTATGTATGATTAGTAATGTAATCATTTCATTATTTTTTTTTGTTAAACTAAGCTAGAACAATGTCTAGAGCTGTTAATCTATCTTTCATAAAGTTTAAATGAATATTACCATATATATATATATATATATATATATATTTACGAGATAGATCCTAGATAGTTGTTAATTGTTTTTTTATATATATACAAATACGATAACTTAATAAGACAAACTAAATACTAAGAGAACTTTATAAAGTATTTAGCATAGATGGAACAAGAAATAGACAACAGAATGCTATCTTCTATGCACTTATAAAATAAACTAAGAATATTAACTATGGAAGCATTAGTACTCACAAGAAAGATAACATCCTTATTATATTAATAACAATATACTTTCTATTACATACATTATAGGAACGTTATTATTATGAACTTAAAGTAATGTTCTTATTACATTAATTGCAAACCTGAACTAAATATAATTTCTGTACTCCAAGATAACCTGACAGTTACTTTAGAACTTCGTTAAAAATATAAAGACCCTATATTTTGAAGGATATAAATATATATCAACACTTACAATTTTTTAAGAATAAAGTAAGTCAATATATAAACAATGTACAGAAACCTGTTGGCCTGTTTTTCTGATCTAGGCCAATAAGGAGGTTTTGTCCACACAATCAGCTTAAAGTAGCGTCCGGTGTGTTTGAATTAACAAAACCTCGCAGGTTGTGGTCCTGCTACGAGCTGATTTATCTCTTAAGGAGATAATAAAACCAGCAAAATCTAGCCTATACTAATGTTATTTCTATCTAAGTAAGTCCTATAATTAATTTCTATCTAAATTATCTAATGTTGCTTTCTTAAGGAAAGACTCTGATTTTGAAAAATTTTCTGAATATAAAAACTTACATAAAGTATGCAAATTGATTTAACAGCTGTTAATTAAACTATATCAAAATAAAATTTAAACTAAACTATTCTATCTATTCTATTTATCCTATCTCAGCTGAGAGCGTATTTAAAGACTAGATTAATTATTAATTAATAAAACATTAACAGGAAGACTAGAACACAATTTAAATAGAAACATTTAAATAATGAATACTAAGTCACTCTATTATATAACAACAGAAACAACAAAATAATTGAAAATAAACAATTATTCTAACTTTCTGAGATTAATTAATAATTAATTTTCAACATAGCGAATTGAACTTAAAGATAATGTCTATTACAAAATCACTGTCAACATACAAATTAAATTTTAAACAGACAGAAGAGAATATCATTATAGCTTAAGTTTACTGTAAAAATACTAATAAACATAATCATAATAATATGTTCATTCAAATTGCTATCTTGAGTTGATAAAGTGGAAAATGTAATTAAACATCAGTATATCAAAGCACACTGTGTTAATATTAAGAAAGAAGATAAGCCTGAAATATATATAATATATCCAAAAACAAAAATACCAGTAATGGTATCAGTCTGTAGATGTCCAATAGTATTCATATCCAAAGGTTCAACTTCAGGAATGAAATAACATCAGCAACAAAGTATAATTCCAGTATGTTTTCTTCAAACACTTCATCCCTTAGTTCATCAAAATCTTTACCTTTTATAACACTACGATTCAGTTTTCCCTATTAATGTTGCATGCAACATTATAGGGTTCTTCTAACTAAAAAAAGAATCTAATCTCTTATATCACACCTGTCACTATAAACAAAAAAACAATTAGCCTAAGTCCAGGAACATGGAAGATTCTTGGTAATTGTTGAAAGTCTAGCTCGTAACAAACAACCACATCTCCATGCCAACGTATTAACCACATCCTGAAATTCTGTAGAGGAATGACGATAAACCCACCTGTATTCAACCAACGAAGAATCTCATTAAAGCTGTTTATAATAAATTTAACAGAATAAATAAATATTTTAAATGCATGCATGTAAAATCTGCGATTTTACAGGCATGTATTACAAAACATGTCATTACCTGTTTAACAGTAAATATGATCCAGGAAAATGAGAATAACCTTCATGTTCTACTTTGAAGAGAGATAACTCTTCGTGCTTCAGTCAACTTAGACTTTAACCTAACAATCTTAACGTTTTGTTTTTCAATTCTTTCAAGAAGGTGTTGGTTTGTACTTATTATTGAATTCTTCGATTTTTTATGCTGATTCTTTTTTTAGCGCTTACTTCTTTCCATCTGCGGATCCAATCCAGTAACTCTTCTCTAAATGTTTTATTTTCCTCTTCTAACAACGTTGTACTGGATAGGCAATGCTTGAGTTTACCCTTTAACTCTGTAATTTTATCCTGGTATGCATTATCTAGTACATGCTGCAGAGTCTCATCTTCATTGGTTACCTGAGGAGAAATAGGGCTGTCAATATACTGACTAGACGATGGTTCAGGGTTTGCAATACCTGTGTGTATACCTGGTTGAGTAACCTCGACCTTGCCTAATTTTGCATCATTACCCTGTACGAAAGGAGGATTATTTACATTAATTGTATCGAGGATAGATGATGGGATGTCATCTTCAATATTGATGACTGCAGACTGAGAAGCCTGTTGATTAACTATGGGACCCGAAATCGTATGGGTACTGTACATGCTCCTCGTAACCCTTCTTGAAAACGATAGGTTTTCAAAACCAAACCCTTCCTTATCACAACAAATCTGAGCAAGACGATCTAATCTACGCATAGATTCTCTGCTATATTCATCAGGTTTATTTGTTTCAAACAGATTTTCACATTCAAAATCATTATCAGTTTTACTTTTGGTTAATCTTTCTTCTATTTCTGCAGGGGTGCTATCATTTTTACCAGATAAGGGTTGATCCAAGACTGCTTTAGAGTCACAAGGGACTGTATTCCTATCATTATCATTACTAACCCCATCGTTTATGGGTATACTGACTTCCCCAAACCCTTTTACCTCTGATACAGTTTTAGAAGTAATATCAACCTCAGATTTTATGGCTTTTTGTTTCTTACGAATTCGTGGGGAGAGATTCGGCTAGTACTGCATTGGCCCCAACTGACAGTCGGTTAAGAAACTATCCCATGACTGGCCATTTGCAGATAATTGATATTGCAATATAACTTTTATTAACCCATGGTGAAAAAGGCTTCTGTCAGGATTACTAAAACTTCTAACATCCTGAGACATCTTTTTTAAGCTTTGCAACAAATAGAATGGCAAATTGAGCTTACAACCTTGTTTCGCTAACAACAATCTTAAATGGTAATAGTGCAAATGGGAGAAACTCCTGTCACAGGACACGTACCTTACCAATATCTCATAGTAAACTCTCCATTAGGGCTTCAAAAACCTAACAGGGACACCTACTTTCAGCTTGGTATCCTCCGGTAAAGGCAGCAACAGAGATAAACACCTCTTCTTATTTACCTTGCTACCTTTAAACCAGCATTCTCCCACCTGTGGTAGCTGTGTCGCTGCTACTATCTTATCTTCATTAATAACAAACTCAAAACCCCCTATCTGCACCGTTTCGTCTTTCAAATTCATGGAAAACATTTCAGTTACTTCTGCATGATGGTCGTCGAAACTTCTAAAGAATTCCCCCCACCCAATTTTCTCGAAATGCAGAGCTACCTTCTCATCGGCTTCTACGAGTTTAGAGCGAGAGATTTCATAATGGTTCAGAGGAGAAATAGTTTCCTCCACGCTCTCCTGGCTTCGAACTAAAATGAACGGAGAGGTGAACAAGGAGGGAATAGGTACCCAACCGAATGACATGAGGTGCATACTTCGCATGCTTTGGATCTGACGGATGTGAGATCTTTGCACTTGCCATTTTAGCCGAATTCTTGGCAATGATGAGTGCTACAACTTAACGTTATAGTATGATGTATGTAGGTTTATCCATGATTTTATCCATGACTAATAGTGATAACCAACCAAATTGGCGAAGCAGAGATCTTGTGATTGACGGATCAATATTTCAATCAATGATTACAGATCGCAATCATAATGAACCAGTACTTTGACGTAAATGGGAAATGACTATCAACATTTAACCCTGTTAATACGATGCATTCATATTTTTACAGCTATCGATGCATCAAGAGATACAAGCCACATTTTTATGCCAACTCATTGATCCAAGTGACAATCGTTTATCAACTGGACACATGGCCCCTCGTAAACTCAGTCAATTAAGCTTTCTCCATGTTTAATCATGATAAGTGGTGGCATACAAGATAATATAATGATGAAATCACATATTGTAATGTTAGCATGGCCTAATTTTATATCTATGGTACATATATACAAAGACTTAGTTTTAAACCTTTCAAACATCCTATCAAGGAATATCCAATCACTAGATTGATAGGATATTACATGATAAAACTATTCTATGTAAAAACATTCCTATATAAAAATCACTTATTTATTAACTATAATATTTACAAAAATCATAGTAAGGTATTACATGGAATATTAACTTTAAAAGTCACCTTAAGTTCTATGAACCTAGGACTATTAATACCTTACCCTATTTAGGTTTTAAACAAACACAAGATGTGTTTTATTGATTTTCTCTTGGCATACTATTTCAAATTTCTTAATTCTCATAAATTTATTTTAATGATCGAAATAATTGCATGAAAATTTATGAAACTAACTGACAGTTGTTAATTGCCAAGTTCATGAGCGTGTTTCACCAACTTCTAAAATATCATATCATTCTTCTATGATTGAGAGTACCTTCAGAATCAAAGATTCTGAAGGTGCTCTTCTATAATTTTGAATTAGTATATCATAGAAAGAGTTGATCTCTCTTCATCTTATTAAGAAATGAAGAGGTTGTTGCTAGCTTCCAACAAAACCCTAACAGTAATTTAAAAAAAAAACATTAAGGGTAAAAATCAAGTGCATAATCGAACAGGAAGTAAACAACAGAGTGACAGAATGCTCGACCTATCGAGCTTAACCAAATATTATACAACCTAACTAATAACCTCATAATTTGTATAGGTATTATATAAATCAAAGATAATTACAAAGATGTTGTAAATATTTTCTTACGGCCGAGCTTAAATATTATAATTTTAACCCAAGTAAATAAACAAATTTCAGTACTGTACTGTAAACACAAGATATTTAAAAAGACTGTATTAACAACTTATATTATGAAGTTAGGGTGAAAACTTTGTAAATACCAAAATGATAACAGAAGTATGAAATCGAGGGTCTTAAGCCCTTTTTCCAAATTATCTCTCGGCCTCATCAATTACACAACAAAGATAAAGAAAGAGTCTAAAAAATACCCAAAGCCCATGGCTTCTTCAAGTATTTAAACAAATTTAACATATAAAGTCATGGCCAGAGCCGGAGCACCCCCGCACAGCACAAGGGACTCATCAACCACAAAACTAATAACAAACTAAGTAACAGGTAAACCAAAACCCCACGGGTTGCAGATCTCGACGACGCACCCACAATTGTCCCAAAGGGACCAAACAAGGAGAAGTGGCCATGGTCAAACTAGGCTTACCCATGAATTCAGTACTGCTGTTGCAGCCTCGCACAAACTCAGCAGAGAGGAGAGCCGACCTGTCAACAAGAAAAAGGACCATTGTTAACAACCTGTTACAAAATAAACATTTATATGTTAAAACAAATAGCGAAGTAAGGGAAGGGTTAACAACCTTCTTACCTGAATGTTAAATGAGGCGCAACTATCAGCAACCACCAGCGCGAGGAGGAAACCCTTCATTTCACTGCAGTAAGGGAAATGGATCACCAGTACCACAAATAACCAATATCAACTCAGAAGAACAAGACTTCGACTTGCACTAAGGAAGGAGTTCAGCTACAGTCAAAGGGTTCGGGTTCGAGCTGGTAAGACAGTGAAACCCTGAAGGAAGAACTGCTAACATGTGCAACACTTTGGGGATGACACTTCTTAAAAGAGCCCATGGACAGGCATATGAGAAAGATAATGAGCTGGAGAATACCCATGCAGAGGAGCAGCATGACAAGGGTGCACCAGAACCATCACAGAGTGGCAGGAGGCCAAAAAATATGGAAGGAATAATAAGATTACGGTTCGAGGGAGAGTTCCTTATATCCATGAAGCACTTGGCCACAACAATGCCACGTTAGTAGATAAATAATTCGCGAGCTGTGGTTTAGAGTATATAGTCCCGTAGATCTTCTCTCCACGAGCATTATCATTTCCTACTCAATGATTTTCGAAGGTTCCACTTTACCATGATCCATGTAAACGCTGCATGGGAACATAAAACTTTATCATTATAAACTCATCACCTTAACAATCATCAAGGTCGTGGGAAGGGTTACGGCCCTTTACAATATAATGAATGGTATATTTATATAAACTCAAGTCAAGTTTAAGATTATGAAAATCATGGCGTGGTCATTTCCATGACGTCTCTAGGCTATGAAATTGTTCTTCCTTCTACAGTTCAAGCTTGATAATAATAAAGTCATGTAATGGTGTTATAAAAGAATTAAATACAATTACCTTTAGTAAGAACATTTCTTACAATAATTATATGCTCAACCAACATATATAAGCTTGACACAGAAGGTATACTATTATAGCTCAAAATGACACTTCTCTGTCTGTGACCACTTTCCCATGATCCCGTTGCATGTTGACATTTCCATGACGACACTTCATGAAAGTCATTGAAAGTCACTGAAAAGAAACCTATCTTGGAGGACCCATATTTTGATTTTTGTAACTCAATTTGACCTCATTTCTACACCGTTGGAAAGGTATTTTAGTTAGCTAAAACTTTCCAGAAGACACCAAAGTCTGAAAATTCCCAAAAATACCCTTAAAGTGTGTTTTTTGTGTATTCGTGACTCTCCTTAAGGAATAGTCGCGAATCATACGCGAGTTTCGTGTTTTACAAGTCGTGAATGTCTGTATTCGCGGGTTGCTTCGCGAGTCATTCGTGGGTTGTCCTCCTTCATAGTAGTGAATAGGTTTTCTAACATTTAAACATAAAAACACGCCTTTTCGGATTAGTTTGGGTAGTTATACAACTGACTCCTTCAGTTGTAACCACTTTGTCTTCGCCCCTATCTATTCTTTACCATATAAATAGAGGTAGGGAGGTCCATGAGAGGGGACTTTGAATTTATGCATTGTTATGATGGAGGAATCGAGACTCTCTTTGCCTACAACTTTTCCCTGGAGGTCTTCCCTTAGTGTTGCAAATCTTGGAGGATGAGTTCTTTGGAGAAGAGAAGCAGCAGAACCAGATCAAGGTTTCGTGAGGTGCCAAACTTGAAGAGAAGGTATACTTGTACTTGTTTTCAAGATTAATAAATATGTGATGTCCTTCTTCTTCCCAAATCATTGTTCAATGTGTGATTGAATCTTTATTTATGATCATATTATAATGTTATTCAGATCATTGTTTCATATTCATTTGATTTTCATTGTCTTATATGTGGTCATAATGGATTGAGGAAGGTATAACTTGTTTTGCAGGTCTCTTGGAGCGAGAGGAGCAAGAAGAGGATTGAAGAGAAAGCTTGGAACAGCCTTCGGTTAGTCAGGTGTGGATCTTTCTCATCTCTGAATCTTGTTTATATATACTTGCTGAACATTGTGCATCTCTCTTTCAACCCCAGTACGTTGATGGCCTCTTAAACCCTAGCCATAGGACATTTTCCTTTATAACAGAACTGGCAACTCCACTGGGGATAGCCTTGTCTGTTTGGGGTTTCTCTTGATTCTTTTCAGTTTTTGCATTGTTTCAAGTCCTTTTTGCCACTTAGGAACACCTTTTTAGTCTGATTACACATTTCCGCTGCCTTTTTTGGGTAGTTTTTGACCTTTTTTGGGATTTTTCTACCTATTCGCGAGTTGTTGTTCTAGACAGTCACGAATACAGTCTTGTATTCGCAGGTTTCTTCACTGAACAGTCGCGAGTCATTTGTGACCTGCCCTTATAGACAGTTGCGAATACTCCTGGAAGTGGGGATTTTTAAAGTTAAAGTTTGCTTGGTCTTTTCTTTGGGTAATCCTTGTTTCTAAGTGGATTTTCTTTATAAATGTTGTTTGGCCTGTCTGGGTGCCTCTATTGATCACAGTTTTTGCTTTTTTGGAAACCCTTGAGCCTTTTTGCTTGGATTGTTTGCTGTGTGCATGCTGAAGTATTTTCACCAGTTTGGGTTGTAGGTTAAAGTGTCTTTGTTCAGACCTACGTTCAGGATCTTGGGATCTGTTTTTTCAGTCTGTCTTCTGACAGTGGCTGATTCTCACTTGCCTTTGTAAGCCTGCAGTGATTCTTGTCATTGCTTACACCCAAGCTAGGGTTCCTAGCCTTCCTTAGTTGGTTGTCTTTTGGTTTTGTTAGCCTATGTGTTTCAGTTCTTTGCTTTTATACAGTTTATTTGATTCAAGTTCGCTCAAGTCTAGTGTATCTTAAGTGCATGCTAGATTTTTAGCCTTTTATAGCATTTGGGTTGTTCTTTGATCTTCCCCCTTGCCTTCTTTGCTTGGTATGATTTTTGGCTTATGTTTTTGGTCAGCCTCTGTTATTGACTTTGGTTTGATTTTCAGAAGATTTTTAGTGTTGGTTTCCTTCTTATTTTGTTGGTTAACTTCACCTTGCCAAAATAGTAGACTTGTCTTTTATACAAGCCTTCCTTTCCAAGTAGGGTTTATACTGACTTTAGAGCACTCTAGATTTTGTTTGGTGGTTGTTTAGCAGAGTTCCTTTTGCTTTGTTCTTGTTATCTGCATGATTTTGCTTTGTAGGTAGTTTTTCTTTTGCCTTTATAAAATAAAATTAAAAAGAATGTTTACTTGTTTTATGCTGCTTGTCCCCCCCCACCTCTTTCTTTGGCTTGACCTGGCTGGACAAGGTACTGAGCAGACTTTGTTTGTAGGTTTAGATTTATACTTGGGACTTGTTGACCTTTGTTTATGTCAGTCGTATTTCTCAGTATTTTCATTCCAAAGTTGTTGGCTTGTCTATCTTTGTGAGCCTTCTTTTCAAGAGAGGTTTATATTCAACTTTAGGGAGACCTAGGGTTTGTTTTTGGGGTGTAGAGTAGTTGTCTATTTGCTTTGTTTTCAGTATTTGATTGCATTAGTTGATAGGCTGATTTTTTCTTTTGCATTTATAAAAGAAAAATACAAAAACATATGTTTGCTTTATATGCATGTAGATTAGGTTTTTAGTCTAGATTGCATGGCATATCATTGTTTTTGAAAAAATATAAAAAAAGATTTGATCTTTTGGCTTTCAAGTTTTCTATTTGAAAATATAAAGAGAATAGTTTTTTCTTATGCATATCATATCTCTTTCCTTAGTCATTTTGTTTCAATTTTAAGTCAAAACACCACCAGTTTACCATTCCATTTCCTCTTGAGTAAGAAACAGCCCTTTAAAATGAACGTATAATTTAAAATTTACTAGTAAGTTTTGTTTTTTAGGGGCCTTTCACCTACTAGCTTAGGCTAGACTTGTGAGCTAGGAAGTGTAAACTTCCCACAAGTTATAAAACTCAGACGTAGTGGACCTTTCACTAGGTAAATCCTTGACTTCATCAACTGTATTTGGGAAGCTCCTCTCAAACGGGAGTTAAGAAATAGGCCACATGGAGGCTTGGACAGAGGAGATAACCCTCCGAATCCTTGTCAAAATGTAACTCAAGACTTTTACGCATTTGGGGATTCTGTCCTAGACAGAGTTTCAGGCTCAGCTACCCTGCCCATGCGTACGGGTTCGGCTGACGACTGTCCCCCCAGACTGTTGGTGTAGTTAATGTAGCCTTTAGTCTCTTGACATCTAGGGTTTATACACAGGTACACCGAAAGGTTAATTCTGGTTGACCTTGGACAGACTTGGAAGGTAACCCCAATAGAAAGTGTGGGAGGGAGGTGGGTGATTCCTCCACTTATGCCTAAGAACATCTACAGGGATGCCAAGTAACTGTCTATTAGCTTTCTTCTGGAAAGTGCATCTTATACTTGTTTGTATTTTTGGGCTTTAGGAATTTTTTAGTGAGTGCTGTGTGGTTTGTATGTACTTAGTGGGCCTTTAGGTGTCTTCTTGGTAATTTTGGTTGTCTATCAACCTCATAATTTGTCTCTTGTTTTGAATCTATGGATAACACCCCTTTGAACACTAACCAAGAGATCCCCATGAGGGGAGCTCCTTGTCCTATTCCTCTCATAGGGAATGTTGGTGTTCCCTTGATGGCCACCTTGAATATTTTGGGATTCACCCTAGGGCTACCGGTGTGGTTGTTTTCCACTCCCACTATCCTGAATGCTCCTGATGCTTCTCAAGTGAGCTCTTTATATCAAGAGCATCAAAACCCTACTTCCCCTTCACCTGTATTTAGTTCTCCTCCTCCTTCTACCTCATACAGTGAAAGTACTGATACTAATAACCGACAGTCTAAAAGGAGTAAAAGAAGGAGGAATAGGAAGAAAGCACATAAGCAAGGGGGCACCCGTTCAACCTCTGCAAGTCAAGTTGAACCTCACCACCCAGCCTCGGTTGTTCAGGCTGGGGGCACTCATCCAACCTCTGCAGGTCATGTTGGATCTAGTCACTCAACCTCTTGTGTTCACGTTGAGTGCACCCATTCAACCTCTCGTTTTCAAGTTGAACCTTCCTATCCAACCTCTGTTGTTCATGTTGGAGCTATCCATCCAGCCTCTGGTGATCAAGCTGGTGGGATCCTTCCAACCTTTTTAGGTCATGTCGGATTCGGTCACTCAGCCTCTGGTGTTCACGTTGAGTGCACTCGTTCAACCTCTGGTGTTCAAGGTGAACCTCCCCATCCAACCTCTGTTGTTCACGTTGGATCCGTTCATCCAGCCTCTATTGCTCAAGCTAGGGGTACACAATCAACTGCTGCAAAGCATGTTGATCCTAACCATTCAACCTCTGTTGTTCACGTTAATGGTGCCCGTCCAACCTCTACAAGTCATGTTGGACCCAGTCTCTCAGCCTCTGCCAGGCACGCTGGGGGCAGTCTCTCAGCCTCTGTACTTCACGATGGAGACAATTCGTCAACCACTGTGAGTCAAGTTGACACTATTGACAAGTCTACCCATTCAAAACATAAGCTCAAGTTTCCTTGTAAGCTTTGTGAGGGAGACCACCTTACTTATAAATGCCCTTCTATTGCGTAGGTGCGAAGAGTTTGGATTCATGGTCATCCCGTTTTTGAATATTATGGAGTCTCTCAACAACCAGCCTCTCTTAGTGAGGTTGGACCCAGTCACCCAGCCTCTGTTGTTCATGCTGGGGGAAAACTCTCATCCTCTGCAGGTCATGTTGAGAGCAAACAGTCAGCCACTGCTAGTCATGCTGATACCATTGAGAAAACTGGTCGTTCAAAGCATCATCTTAAGTTCCCTTATGTGCTATGCAAGGGAGATCATCTTACTCATCTGTGCCTTGCTATCCCAGAGGTGCGAAGAGTGTGGTCCAAGACTCATGGATTTCATTCTTCTGAGCACCCTATAGTTTCTCAACATCCTACTCAACCTTTGGTTGATCAAGTGGTCGAACAAATCTCAGATTTGGTCGATCCCAATCTTCTTTTGGAGAGTGCTTTTCATGTGATTGAACCAATGTCATCTTTGGTCAATCCCACTCTCCCTTTGGAGAGTGACTTTCACCAAGCAGTTGAATCGATCCCAGTATCGATCAATCCCACTCTTCCTTTGGAGAGTGAAGTGTCTACTAGTCACATTTTCTTCACTGCCAGTTCATAACTTACTGAACAAGGGGGCACTGAACTTGCTTCAGACCAACCCCCACCAAGCTCTCAGATTGCTTCCTTTGATTGGGATAGCCTAGTTGAGCCGTGCCTTCCTTCCCATGCACCTTTCCAGATAAAGGCCATAGTTGAACCCTATACAATTACTCGTTGCATTATTGATGAAGGAGCCTCAGTTAGTATTTTGTCTGCTCGTGCTTGGCAAGGTATGGGATCTCCCATCCTTGTGTCGACTGCTAGTCAGTTACTCGTGTTTGATAGAAGAACTTGTATAGCCTTGGGAATTCTTGCTCAAACACCTGTTACTTTGGGTGGGAATACCGTCTTAGTTGACTTCATGGTGATAGAAGACCCTTTGGACTTTAATATGCTCCTTGGACATGACTATGTCTATGCCATGCAAGCTGTGGTGTCAACATTCTTTTGTGTGATGTACTTTAATCATGGCGAAGAAATTGTCACTATTGATCAATTGAATTTTCTTGATCCATCTCCTGACCCAACTAGAGACCAAGTCTTTCCTTTATTGATTCCCAGTGTTTCTGTAGACACTACCCCGCCACAGGTGAACTATGTGGCTTCTTGTCATTTGTGTTCAATTGCTACTGAGAGGCAACCTCTGTTTTCATGCTTACCTTCTCGGGACTTGGTCCCAGAAGTTGATAGGGTGAGTCATCCTATACAGACTGTGGGGCCTAATCTCCACTCTGTTGATCCATTTGAAAGTTTAGACATGTGTCCTATCTCGGATGATCTCCTTCCTTTGGATGAAGTCTTCCTAGAGTCTTTGATACAGTCTGACCTTCTTTTGGATATTGGTTCAGTTGTGAGTAAGTCTAACCCTGATTTACCTAGTAAGCCTGACCTTTCTTCTTATGTTGGTCTTGTTGAGTCTTTTGACTCTTCTTTCGAACAGCAAGCCAGTGATCCTGATGAGTTTGATTTTTCTTATGAATTTTTCAACTCCTTGGATATTGAGTTTGTTTCTATAGACTCTATCTCCCTTGTTGATTTTTGCTCTCCTTCTGAGGTTGATCTTATTGATTATAAACCCTTGAGCCTTGGTTCTATAGAATCTCCTTTGGTTGGTTCTGCCTTGAATTTACCTTTTATAGAAGATAGAAAAGTAACATGTGTTTCTGCCGAAGTGACCCGCATCGGATCTTTTCTTTTGAATATGATTCTGATGTTGTTGTTTCTTGGAGACAAGATTCTTAGTTGGATTGACAACTGTTTATTGGTCTCACCTTGTTGTTCAATCTGTAATTGCATTTGCATGTGCCCTGCTCGCGCTTATGAGCCTGATGCCGGCTTCCATGCTTTTAGCTCGTTGTATAAGCCCTCATCTTTATTCTCATTGCCGCCTAGCCTTGTATCATTTTTCCTTTGCAACTTGACACCCTTTACCTTGAGGAGACATTCCCCGAGTTTTCTTATCTTGCTCACTTTCCTTCCATTATGCATAGGTTTGTTCCTTGCGCTTGGAACTAGTTTCGCATGTTGATGACACTCGTCTCCTCGCATTTAGAGCATTCTTTTTGCTCTCCTTCGAGCTCGTTAAAAATAGTAAGGAGGTCGCGAGTTGACTTTTCCGAACTCGTTAAAACTTCACGGGAAATATTTTGAGTTTCTTTAGGCCCAAGTCTGACTCCTTAAAATAGACTTGACTGCCGAGTAAACTTGTCCATTCAGGCTCATTAAGAATATGTGAATGGGAATCCACATTGGTGGTAGGTTATCTCTTTCTCGGACCATGTGGAATAATACGAGAAAGGATCCCTCTCTTTTCTTTTTGAATTGAGAAGAGTATTCTCAGGCATAGGTTTATCTCTTTTCCGGACCTGAGGGACTAAACTTACGGAAAAGGAACCCCCGGTATGAGCTTAGTTTTCTCTTTTTCGTGCTCTGGACCAAAACATGAAAAAGATTCCGAGTGTACGTTATGTCTTTGTCATGCTCGTTAAACCCTAAAGAACAAAGCATCGAGTTTATTGATGTAAGCCCCATTTATCGTAATCAAATGGATCTTTCCGAGTGATCTTTCCTTCCTTCGCACTTGTAAAACTCAGGCTATATGCTGCTTTTGAAGGAGCGTTGGGTAGGTGGTAATTTAACCTTTTTCGGACCTTCCTGACTAAGTACGAAAAAGGTGTGCCTTTTCTTCTTCGGAACTTAAGAGAGTTCTTCTTTGGTTTGTTTTATACTTTTTTGGCCTCAGGAGACTAAATTGTATGAAAAAGGACCCCCCTGGAGTCTTCTTTGGAGTTTTCAGACTCTCTAAACTATGAAAACACCGTCGAGCATGTACTAGTTCGGGCTCGTAAAATCCACAAATTAGTGCCTTATCAAGCATTCTTCTTTCTTTTCTTCGAGATTGTGACAAAATGAAGATGGCCCCGAGTTTGCTTTCTTGGACTCGTTAAACCTTTACAAGAAAGAAGGGAAGGGGAAGGTTTATTTCCATGTCTTTTTACATCATGGCAGCAAGTCTTGTTTCCTTGAACAAAGCACCCGTTTTGAGTCTATCAACAGTTGGGTCCTAGTTTTTTGACCTTATCCTGATTCAGAGTTTCTTACTCCTCCAGTTGGTCTCTTTTCCAATTATATGGGGAATCTGTTAATGTTTCCTACATTATAGATTTGTTTCGTTTGTCTTATTTCGTGTCAAAAGCTGCCTAAGTCACTTTTGTGTCGTGCTCATTGTTCAAGGATTAATCCTTTGTTGGCCATTCTGCAGTTGCCTTGAACTTTTGTGTCGGCCATTCCCTGGTATTAGTTCATTACATCATGTCTTCAGCGGTCCTTTTTGTAAAATTTAGTACCATTTCCAGATCCAATTAGTCTTTGACTTACCTCGTGTTGGATGATGAAGGATGCCTTAATGCCTTCCTTCCAACGGATCTCTTCCTATCGACTGCAACACATCTTGCTCTGGGAATGAGATTTAGAGTTTTATGACAGTACCTTGGGAATTGTTGTCCTCAATGGCAATTTCCCTCGCTATTGGGTAGTGGGGATACCTTAATGTCTCCTACTCGATGGATTCTTCAAGTGTTCGACTTCAAGTCCTTGTAATCACACTTGTTAGAATGTACTAGGTACCTTGGGGACCATTTTTCATTAATGGTGGTTTCCCTTGTGTTTGTTAACAGTTTTCATTAGTGACCAGTAATCAAACAGCTTCCTCCATGTTCAACTTCAACTCCTTTATTTTCATGGTTAGGATTCGTACCTTTTTTGGGCGGTTTCGATTGAAGACCTTGGGCTGACAGTAGCATTGTCATCATTTTTATATTTCCCAAGTTGCGCAAGACCTTGTTATAATTTATATGACATTTTGCTGAGACATAGATCCACCTTGTATTTTTGTGGCTATGATCAATTGTTGAGCATGAATCCACCTTGTTCATTTGTGTCCATGACTCCTTTAGATTTGATATGGCGCCATTTTGCATATTGAGCGACCATGATAGTTTCATCAGTTATACATATGTTGGATCCTCCTATCTTTATGGCGATGTTTTGTATATGGACATGTATGTGCCATAGATCAGTTTTTCTGACATTTATCTCTCTTTCAGGTACCTTCACTCGATCCTTTTGATCTTGGATTCTCTGCTCTCTCCATACTTAGTTGTTTCCTTTATAATGTATTTCGGCTATCATCTTCCCCTCTAACCTCACACATTCGGGGGCATCTGTTATAGCTCAAAATGACACTTCTCTTCCTGTGACCACTTTCCCATGATCCCGTCGCATGTTGACATTTCCATGACGACACTTCATGAAAGTCATTGAAAGTCACTAAAAAGACACCTATCTTGGAGGACCCATATATTGAGTTATATAACTCCGTTTGATCTCATTTCTACACCGTTGGAAATATATTTCAATTAGCTAAAACTTTCCAGAAGACACCAAAGTCTGAAAATGCCCAAAAATACCCTTAAAATGTGTTTTTTGTGTATTCATGACTCTCCTTAAGGAATAGTCGCGAATCATATGCGAGTTTCGTGTTTTACAAGTCGCGAATGTCTGTATTCACGGGTTGCTTCACGAGTCATTCATGGGTTGTCCTCCTTCATAGTCGCGAATAGGATTCTTAACATTTAAACATAAAAACACACCTTTTCAGATTAGTTTGGGTAGTTATACAACTGACTCCTTCAGTTGTAACCACTTTGTCTTCACCCCTATCTCTTCTTTACCATATAAATAGAGGTAGGGAGGTCCATGAGAGGGGAATTTGAATTTATGCATTGTTATGTTGGAGGAATCGAGACTCTCTTTGCCTACACCTTTGCCCTGGAGGTATTCCCTTAGTGTTGCAGAGCTTGGAGGCTGAGTTCTTTGGAGAAGAGAAGCAGCAGAACCAGATCAAGGTTTTGTGAGTTGCCAAACTTGAAGAGAAGGTATAC
This sequence comes from Pseudotsuga menziesii, assembly GCA_001517045.1. Lineage (NCBI taxonomy): Eukaryota > Viridiplantae > Streptophyta > Pinopsida > Pinales > Pinaceae > Pseudotsuga > Pseudotsuga menziesii. The sequence goes on from LPNX010040975.1 coordinate 331,307, forward strand.
TTGTACTTGTCTTCAAGATTAATAAAGATGTGATGTCCTTCTTCTTCCCAAATCATTGTTCAATGTGTGATTGAATCTTTATTTATGATCATATTATAATGTTATTCAGATCATTGTTTCATATTCATTTGATTATCATTGTCTTATATGTGGTCATAATGGCTTGAGGAAGGTATAACTTGTTTTGCAGGTCTCTTGGAGTGAGAGGAGCAAGAAGAGGATTGAAGAGAAAGCTTGGACCAGCCTTTGGTTAGTCAGGTGTGGATCTTTCTCATCTCTGAATCTTGTTTATATATACTTACTGAACATTGTGCATCTCTCTTTCAACCCCAGTACGTTGATGGCCTCTTAAACCCTAGCCATAGGACATTTTCCTTTACAACATATACCACTTGTTGTCATAAAGGAGGTTTCAAGAAACTAACTTTGGCAACTTTCATAATGTTATTGTTAACCTCTTTGGCCTTGTTTATTTTATTAAAATGGTAAAGTTTGGTATTATATACAAAATAAAGTAATAACGTTTATTTCCTTATTGAGAACCTTACTCACAAGTACTTATTCTATCAATCAAGTGATTGTAACCTAAATAAAAGTAAAATTACTAGTTAACCAAGTATTTTAGGCATGCAAAGGAGATAAGGAGGCAATATGGTAAAATATGCCAAGACTTATTAAGGGATAGGTCTATCCTATGAGCTCAGTTGTTTTATAAACTTGGCCTTATTTCATTAAGCCAATTTTAAATTTATTCAAAGCTAGACTATTGTCATGTTTTGAAAAGAAATTTACATAATCCTTCCATGATAAATATTTCCATACTAGTGTCAGTCTCTTACCTTTGAATGATTTATTATTCGGGATGAGGAAGTATTTTCGTATAGACAATTATTCTAACCAGCTAAAGGAAAGAATGGAAATATATAATCTCTCTGGAAAAGTAGACATATGGTGGCAAGATATAAAGAAAGTCAAGGGTATCAAGGAAAAATAAATTAATTGGAGTACCTTTACTTCCTTCCTTCCTTGCAAAAGAAAGGCAATAAATTTGATTGGAACTCAAAGTGTGAAGAAAGTTTTAAGAAATTAAAAACCTTATTGACAAGTACACCTATTCTAAGAATAGCATATCCTAATAAGGATTTCGTAGTATGCACTGATGCTTGTAATGATGGTTTAGGCGGTGTTCTAACTCAAGACGGGCATGTCATTGCCTATGAGTCTAGGAAGTTAAAAATTAATGAAAATAATTACGTAACTTATGACTTGGAACTTGCGGCTATTATACACGCCTTAAAAATGTGGAGAAATCATTTAATAGGCAGAGAATTTATTCTAATGACTGATAATAACGGACTGAAATATCTTTTAGATCATCCTAACTTAAACGCAAGACAAGCAAGGTGGTTAGCCTTCTTGAGTGAATATGATTTTGAAATCTAGCACATAAAGGGTAAGGAAAATAAGGTGGTTGATGCATTGAGCAGAAACGCAAAGCTGAACTTTACAGCAGTAATCAACACTTATGCTTCTGATTTAATTGAATAGCTTAAAGAAGGGGTAAAACAAGATGAAAATTATCAGAAATTGCAAATTACAGCTAAGGAAAAACCTACAGAAAGCTTAATGAAAGGTTATAGTTTAAATGAAAATGGATTTTTATTATTTAAAGATAAATTGTATGTGCCTAATGTGGCTAAGGTTAAGTTTTTAATTATGGACGAAGTCCATAAAACACCTTACTCAGGACATCCAGGTTACCAAAAGACTGTAACCATGCTAAGAAAAGAATATGGTTGGCCTAATATGAAATCTGAGGTAGCTGAATATATTGCTAGATGTTTGGATTGTCAACAAGTGAAAACCGAACACCAACATCCAGTTGGTTTGCTACAACCTTTACCCATTCCTAGTTGGAAATGGGAAGTGATTAGCTTAGATTTTATTACTGAATTGCCCAAAAATCAGAGTCAAAATGACTCTATTATGGTGGTGGTAGACAAGTTAAGCAAAGCAGCACATTTCATTCCTGTCAAAACTACTTACAAGGCTTCCAATATAGCTGATATATTCTTAAAGCATATTTTTTGGTTACATGGAGTACTGAAAGTTATAATTTCAGACAGGGATCCTAAATTCACAGGAAGTTTTTCGAAGTCCTTGTTTAAGGGATTAAATACAATGTTGAATTTCAGTACCTCCTTCCATCCTCAAACAGATGGACAGATTGAAAGAGTGAATCAGGTGCTAGAAGATTTATTAAGGATGTATGTCAAAGGTCATCCAGGTAAGTGGGAAGACTACTTACATTTAGAAGAGTTTGCGTACAATAATAACTATCAGTCATCAGCTAAGTTTAGTCCATTTGAAATTTTGTATGGACGTAAATTCAACACTCCTATCTCTTGGAATAATTTAGTAGATAGATTAGTGTTAGGACCAGAATTGTCGAAAGAAATGGAAGAGATTGTGAAGCAAGTGCAGGAAAATTTGAAGGTGGAACAGGATCGGCAAAAGAGCCAAGCAGATTTGAAAAAAACTCCCAAGGAGTTGCAGGTAGGTGAGCATGTATTTATAAAGGTAATGCCAAAGAAAAGCTATTTAAGACTGGGGAGTTGTGCAAAGTTAGCACCATGTTACTGTGGTCCGTTTGAAATTTTATCTAGAATTGGTCAAGTTGCATACTAGCTAGCATTACCACCTAATTTGAAAGTACATAATGTTTTTCATGTCTCTGTTTTGAAGAAGTATGTTCATGATGCTACTCATGTGGTTGATTGGAATGTTGTACAAGTGGAACTAGAAGGAGAAATTCTTGTGGCATCGGACTGTATCCTCGGGAAGAGGGAAATTATGCTGCGGAACCGCACCATTGGATAGGTGAAGGTGCAATGGAAGCACCTTAGTCCTGAAGAGGCCACCTGGGAACTGGAAAGTAAGATGCGGGAGGCATACCCAAATCTATTCCAGGAGACTGCAGAGGATGAAGAATAAGTAACATCGAGGACGATGTTACATTTTAAGGGGGTGTGTATGTCACATACCCCAATTTTGTAAAATAATGTTAATTGTTTAATTTAATTTTCTAAGACATTATGTTAAATTTAATGCTCAGTAGGAACTGATGACTCAGTAGATTAAAAATAAGTGGAATGTAATTCTAAATATTTTATTATTAATAAATAAAATTGGACACAACAGAATGGGAGAGCTGTTAATAAGAGTGTTACTAGTCAAACTGGTGGAAGGAACTAGGTGGAGGGAAAAAGACAAGTGGTAGCATCCTCAAACACTTCCTATGTTGCAGGTGGCAACTTCCCTACATTTGGGGTCATGATCCCCCAAGAAAGTGGGATAAGAGCAGGTGGCTCGATAAATGACAACCATCCCAAAAAGACCTAGGCAATCTTTTAAAAATACCCAATGAATAGAGCTGAGGTTGCTCAGATATCTTCCAGAAGAAGAATCATTTAGGAGGAATGCACTTCAAGGAATTCATTGGGGAAAAGGGAAAACTGTAAGGAAGGTGTTTTGAGAGATAATCTACAGTAACTTGGTCTGATACAGCTTGCTAGCTGGGAGGATTTACTGATAAGTTCAGGATTAGTATTGAGTTTGAAGATTGGTACTTGATTATTGCTGCACCTAGTTCCAGCCAGGGAGACCAGAGCAAGCTCGGGGGTCCTAAGGAGTCGTTGTTTGAGCGCTCTCTAGGAGTTGGTAGGGAGGAACGGCCTCCCATTGCTGTTGTTGTCCAAACTCAAGAACAGGTTTTGCCATCTAATAATCTTTGTTTTAATATCTGTGTATGATTGAATGTTATGTTTGTAGTTTATGATGTAAAAATTTAGATGGTTTAGTAATGAAGTTATTATTAGTTTGTTTAGTAATAGCATCTTTTAGATGAGAAATAAAACCCCACCTGTTTTTTTCCTCATTTGGAGTGATCAAGACCGTACTCCAGCATAGGGGTAAAATTATAAATAAAGATGGTATCATGAAATGTAGAATAATAGATTGTTTCTTTATCTATTATCAGAAGGGATATTTTACTGACAGTAGTATGTGTTAGTAGATAAAACTATTTCCTTGTACAGTATTTAGTTTCAATAGTTTTATTATTTTAAACCAAAGAGAAGAATATAATAGTCACACTAGAGTAGGGCTAGACTAGATACACCTGTTGTTTAAACTTTACATCTTATTTCTTCTAGTTTAAGATAATTTAACTACTATATGTCTAATAACAAAACTGAAAGTAGGAATAGTTAAATATTGATTAAATTTTATTGTCAAACCAAGCTGGATTAGATTTTATGTATGATTAGTAATGTAATCATTTCATTATTTTTCTTTATTAAACTAAGCTCGAACAATGTCTAGAGCTGTTAATCTATCTTTCATAAAGTTTAAATGCATATTACCATATATATATATATATAGATAGATAGATAGATATATAGATATATATATTTACAAGATAGATCCTAGATAGTTGTTAATTGATTTTTTTTTATGTATACAAATACCATAACTTAATAAGACAAACTAAATACTAAGAGAACTTTATAAAGTATTTAGCATAGATGGCACAAGAAATAGACAACAGAATGCTATCTTCTATGCATTTATAAAATAAACTAAGAATATTAACTATGGAAGCATTAGTACTCACAAGAAAGATAGCATCCTTATTATATTAAATATCAATATACTTTTTATTACATACATTATAGGAACGGTATTATTATGAACTTAAAGTAATGTTCTTATTACATTAATTGAAACTTGAACTAAATATAATTTCTGTACTCCAAGATAACCTGACAGTTACTTAAGAACTTCATTAAAAACATAAAGACCCTATATTTTGAAGGGTATAAAATATATATCAACACTTACAATTTATTAATAATAAAGTAAGTCAATATATAGACAATGTACAGAAACCCTAACAGTAAATTTAGAAAAAAAACATTAAGGGTAAAAATCAAGTGCATAATCGAACAGGAAGTAAACAACAGAGTGACAGAATGCTCGACCTATCGAGCTTAACCAAATATTATACAACCTAACTAATAACCTCATAATTTGTAGAGGTATTTTATAAATCAAATATAATTACAAAGATGCTGTAAATATTTTCTTACGACCGAGCTTAAATATTATAATTTTAACCCAAGTAAATAAACAAATTTCAGTACTGTACTATAGACACAAGATATTTAAAAAGACTGTATTAACAACTTATATTATGAAGTTAGGGTGAAAACCCTATAAATACCAAAATGATAACAGAAGTATGAAATTGAGGGTTTTAAGCCCTTTTTCCAAATTATCTCTCGGCCTCATCAATTACACAACAAAGATAAACAAAGATTCTAAAAACTACCCAAATCCCACGTCTTCTTCAAGTATTTAAACAAATTTAACATATATAGTCACGGCCAGAGCCGGAGCACCCCTGCATAGCGCAAGGGCCTCATCAACCACAAAAATAATAACAAACTAAGTAACAGGTAAACCGAAACCCCAAGGGTTGCAGATCTTAACGACAGACCCACAATTGTCCCAAAGGGACCGAACAAGGAGGAGTGGCCATGGTCAAACCAGGATTATCCATGAATTCAGTTCTGCTATCGTAGCCTCACACAAACTGAGCAGAGAGGAGAGCCGACCTGTCAACAAGAAAAAGGACCATTATTAACAACCTATTACAAAATAAACATTTATATGTTAAAACAAACAGGGAAGTAAGGGAAGGGTTAACAACCTTCTTACCTGAATGTTAAATGAGGCGCGACTATCAGCAACCACCAGTGCGAGGAGGAAACCCTTCATTTCACTGCAGGAAGGGAAAAGGATCACCAGTACCGCAAATAACCAATCTCAACTCAGAAGAACAAGACTTTGACTTGCACTAAGGAAGGAGTTTGGTTACAGTCAAAGGGTTCGGGTTCGAGCTGGTAAGACAACGAAACCCTGAAGGAAGAACTGCTAACATGTGCAACACTTTGGGGATGGAACTTCTTAAAAGAGCCCTTGGATAGGCCTATGAGAAAGATAACAAGCTGGAGAATACCCCTACAGAGGAGCGGCGCGACAAGGGTGCAGCAGCACCATCGCAGCGCGGCAGGAGGCTGAAAAATATGGAAGGAATAATAAGATTAGGGTTCAAGGGAGAGTCCCTTATATCCATGCAGCACTTGGCCACAACAAAACCACGTTAGCAGATAAATAATTCATGAGTTGTGGGTTCGAGTATATAGTCCAAGCGATCTTCTGTCCACGAGCATTATCATTTCCTACTCAATGATTTTCGAAGGTTCCACTTTACCATGATCCATGCAAACGTTGCATGGGAACATAAAACTTTATCATTATAAACTCATCACCTTAACAATAATCAAGGTCATGGGAAGGGTTATGACCCTTTACTATATAATGAATGGTATATTTATATAAACTCAAGTCAAGTTTAAGATTACCAAAATCATGGCGTGGTCATTTCCATGACCTCTTTAGGCTATGAAATTGTTCTTCCTTCTACAGTTCAAGCTTGATAATAATAAAGTCATGTAACAGTGTTATAAAGGAATTAAATACAATTATCTTTAGTAAGAACATTGCTTACAATAATTATATGCTCAACCAACATATATAAGCTTGACACAGAAGGTATACCACTTGTTGTCATAAAGGAGTTTTCAAGAAACTAACTTTGGCAACTTTCATATTGTTATTGTTAACCTCTTCGGCCTTGTTTATTTTATTAAAATGGTAAAGTTTGGCATTATATACAAAATAAAGTAATAACGTTTATTTCCTTAGTGATAACCTTACTCACAAGTACTTATTCTATCAATCAAGTAATTGTAACTTAAATAAAAGTAAAATTACTAGTTAACCAAGTATTTTAGGCATGCAAAGGAGATAAGGAGGAAATATGGTAAAATATGCCAAGACTTGTTAAGGGAGAGGTCTATCCTATGAACTCGGTTGTTTCATAAACTTGGCCTTATTTCATTAAGCCAATTTTAACTTTATTCAAAGCTAGACTATTGTCATGTTTTGAAAAGAAATTTACATAATCCTTCCATGATAAATATTTCCATACTAGTGTCAGTCCCTTACCTTTGAATGATTTATTATTCAACTAGCAGGGTTTGCATATAAGCATGATAAGCCTCTAATAGTTTAAGGGTTAACCTTGAAATTGTTAATGATATTTATTAACCACAACTGGATGTTATTCTCCAAGCGATTATAGTACAGAGGAATTTAACCCTCCAACACTAGTATAAATGAATTGATTATAGTATGCAATAAGGTTATAACCTGTTAAGCTTCGAAGTAATGAAAGTGGGAGTTTGGTACATAAACTCTTTATCATTTTACACTGTGCAGTAGCCCATTTAAGCATGACGTAAATTAGTAAGTTTGTACAGATATAAACTAGACCAATTGACTTTATAATTCTGCCATACTTACTATGCTTGTAAAGAAATATTTAAAGCATTTTATACTTGATGACTAGTATAAACATCAAAGAGTTTGGTACTCAGTAAGCACATTAAATCACACCTTCAAGAAGGAAAACTACTGTCGTCAATACTAGTAGAATCAAATCTCTTTCCGTAACATCTTAAAAAGAAGAACAGTTCAACGCTTTATCTCGATAAGCTTTAGAAACTGACTAGCATGTATATTCTTCTATGGAATTAATTATTGTGTGAAGAATTTATTTTTGAATACTTTAGAATTTTGATAAGCAGCATCCGAACCTCTTATCTGTAAATATGTAAGAGAAGGAAAAATTATGCATTAGCTCAAAAGCTAAGTAAGCCTAGAATTGCAGGACAATCCCACCTTGTGGTCGCAAAAAGAAAACAAGTCAGTAAACTGAAAAGAACTATCTAGTAAAATACACATAATGCAAGAGGTAAATCAGATAATGTTTTTTCGTAACACACAACTAATTAAACATTTTAGTTGACTTCTTTTGTTATTTCGCTGTATTTTAAAAATTTTAAATTTTTCAGAAAATTTGGGGTTGTGACAGGAAACTTCGATACGTTGGAAGGGAAAAGGTGAAGGCGCCGAAGAGAAAGGAGGAATTTTTGTTGAAAATTAGATGTTGAAAGCACCGATAATACGTCGACAAAACTTAGTAGTTTGAGGCGCCGATACGACGGCGGCGGCGTAAAAGAATATTAAAGCGAAAATAAAAAAAATTCTAAGTCACGAAACGTCATCGCCATTGGCAAGAATTAGAGGATGAGGGTGCCGATGACGAAGGGTTTTGGCAGAAAATAGATGAAGGAAGAGCTGCAGTTTTGGTAGAGATATTCCGAAGATCACCGAAACATCAGCGAAAATTAGACAACATAGGTCTCGATGCGTCGGTGGAAGAAAGTAGAAAGAGAAAAATTTTGAAAATTTCTCTAAGTATGGAAATCATTAGGGAAATTTAGATGATGGAACCATCGATGCGGCAACTGACGTCAGAAGACATTAGTTGTTTCGATCATCGATGAACATCGAAAAGAATTTAGGCATTTGTGAGTCCATCGTTGCGGCTGTCAACGGGACTATCACTCTGACAATTAGAGCTTTCAGTTGCCAATAGTGCCCAAGTCGCTGACATAGCCGAATGTTTAAGTTAAAGACCGCTGGCATGTAGTGTGTAGTTGTCCTGACCGTCGACGGGTTGTATGGCCGCGGAACCCATAGTTGGTTGGATTGCCTCCATTGTGGATGCCTAAGGAGTTATCCACCCGATGGATAGTGCTCCCAATTGTCGCTAATGTGTCCTAGTTCATTTCATCGCTGATGTCACAGGGGTTGATTGTTCAAACCGTCGACAAGGTTAGGGCTGCGGAAGCCATAGGGAGTTTGCTGCCCACTATTGCGGCCGCCTAAGGGACTATTCCCCTGATGCACAGTGCATCCGATTGTCGATGCTTGGCATTGCCGATAGCAGACCATCGGAAAATGTTATTTGCTAGGGCCACTGATGACCGCCGGAGGAAATTGTTGATTTGATCGCCAAAGTGTTGGAAATTTAGTTGGGAAGAGGTCTGATTGGGCCAAAGGAAATTTGGGTTCTTTCAAGTGGATTTCTCAACAATTTTTAACTGTTATCAATGGATTTTTTCAGTAGTTTCAGGGCTAAAAAAATAAGGAAGAAAATCCTAAGTGGCTGAAGTTAGCATTCCAAACCAAAATACAGTTGTGTGTTTTGCCTAAAATTGTTGAAAATCATCATTTTAGAAGTGGTGAGGTTTTCACACCTGAGGTCAGAATGAGGCATGTGGATAGGCATTGGAAAGCTTATCTAGCAGGGAACAAGGAGGAATCACCAGAGTTTGAATGTGGTGCTACAAAGTACTAGTGATTGCTTTAAAAAGAAGTGTGTTGCTATCAGTATGGACAATTCAGGAATTGCATGCGTAGAGGTAGTAAGACCATGAAGTCAAACCAACCACTATGTGGAAGAGGAGTTCCATGCAAGGGCTTGAAAATGGAAATTTCGTTAAACCTTGTCTTGCTAATTATAATTACATTTTATAATTTTTGTACATAAAATGTATGAGGATATGCCTTGCATGCATAGGATATTACATGTTGGTAAGAGTAGTGAGAACTATACATTTATAATGAACCACTAATAGTAAATATTGCATTGGTATTGGCATTAGAGGAAAAACCAATGACAACCTCGACATGGATGAGTATGTTGCTGATGCTGATGAATGCAACCAGAAACCCTATGGAGAAAGGGATAAGGCAACACAATCAGGAACAAAAGTTGGTGAGCAACTTCTGCAATCTCCTGCAAGAGACCAACCAAACTGGTAATGTCTAGGGTGTAAGTAGGATCCATGCAGGTAATGGTCTAAGTATAACAATTGCATGGACTGTTAAAAGAAAGAGGTTTCATACCATGTGGGTATTTGAAATTTATACTACATTTATATAGAAATGTATCATGTATATGTTGTTATGATCTTAGTAGCCCAAACAAATTAAGTACTGGTGGTATTGATTATAGTAATGCATCATATATGAAGTAGTCATGGTTAGGCCATGCATGGTATGTTTGAAGGCATAGTATTCTTGAGACAATGCAAGGTAGCATTGAGTGGATATGCATTAAAATATTTCATAAATCTTGTGGTTATGCATTGAATAGATGCAGACGAAAAGTATGAGTAAATGTTGTAGATATGCATACATAAGTATGGGCGCAAATGTTGTGATGCAGTGCATGAATGCATAGAGACAGTGCATGTGTTATTATGAATAACTAATGGCTAAAATGATGAATTGATGACAATTTTGGAACCATTTCAAGAGATGTTATGAATGCAGGATAGTAAGTGCATGAAGAGGGTATTCATGATCGATTGACTGCCAGAAGGGCTCTATGTAAGGGCAAGGTGGTAAAATGATACGCTTGTGAAGTAAGGAGTATCTAAACAATTCATTTAAATTGCATAAATGATGTGATTATACCTTGCAATTTTAGTATGATAATAATTGCGAGAATTAAATGAGTTTGGTAATATTGATGTGCTAACAGCTGGAAGTATTTGAATTCTATAATTCTGAAAATGCTTCAGTGATTGTTGCAGCAATGGAAAAAGGTTATATGCATCAATACTTACCAAGTGTTTGGCTGATTGAAGTTCATGTTTCGGGTGGATTGTTTGGGGCATGGAAATGTGGGTAAGACCATGACAAAGGCCGAAATATACCATGTGAAGGAGCCAAACCTCATGAGAAGAGTCTCATGGCTGTGAAAATAGTTTGCATGCAGAATGAGTCGTCAATTGGAATTTGTAAATTTCAGATTTGAGAAATTGCTGACAACTACTTAAATCATTATTGGCTTGCATAGAATTGTGTCAGGAGGGTGTGTTGTAAGTGGATGTTCATGTGATGCTAGTAAGCATAAAATTATAATGGGAATAGTGGTGCTGCTTAGAAAAGAACAACAAATTAGGATCACCTCATTGCTAAACAAATCAATTTCTGTAGTAGACGGAGTTGCAAATTCCTATTGAATTTAATTACTAATGTCATTGCTTGGTTATGGAACAATCAATTTGGATTGCATTATCAGATAATGATTGATTGTTAGGCTACTTTATGAATGTGCCAAGGGTACACATTGCAGGATGATCATGTGTGATGGCCTGCAGGATCCAAACTTTATGGGGAGGTTCTCCCCTATCTTGGAAATGGGTTTCGGGTGAAACTCCATTGGACATTTTGGAAATGTCTCATCTGCACTACATGTTTGGTAAGCAACATGAGTGAGATGGTATAGATTATGTTGGTAAGACATGTGTGGATATGAAATGTAAAAAAGAGTTGGGATGGAAAACCGAGGGACTGTCATCTCAGAGAAGGGAGCCCCATTCCTCCTTAACGAAGGAATATTGCCTCGGCAAATGGATAAGTGTTCTGTGACCCTAGCTAATAACATGCATGTCAAATTGTTAAATTCAATATGCAGAGCATGTTTTGATTCTATTTGCATTATGGAAAATTGCTTGAGTATGAATAGGGCCTACATGGCACACATAAAAAAGGGGTGCACACTTTCCCAATGTCGTATCGTGAAAGGGTTTTCAATATTGATTACACCCTAGGGGGTGGATGTACTCCTGGTGTCTCAATACTTGATAGTGAATGATATGAAACATGATTACAGTTTTAGAGCAATAACACATATGAGGTTGCTTATATTGCTTGTGTTGATAGGCTAAACAGATGCAGTTGGGTTGTTGATATAAGTGTATTGACTTGGTTGTCTACAGCTTGGTAAACCCAATTGTGTAATGGCTTGGTTGGACAGTCTGATAAACCCAATTGTAGGTTGGCTTGACTATGCTTGATATGTATAAAAGGATGTGGTGAAGATGTCACCGAAATAGGGCTATTATATGCCTAGGGATCCATAGTAGATACTAGACCTGGAAATGGTCATTTATTGTTGATATAAGTGCATGGTTGATATAAGTGTATTGTTGATATAAGTGCATTGTTGATATAAGTGCATGGCCTAATAAACCCAACTGTGTTGGCTTGGCTGATTTGTTCCTTCCCAGTCGACGTGAAGGTGTACTGGCTGGACATTAATTATTTGGTGTTGAGGAGCATCATGTGTGCTGACTTAACATCCAAATCCATAGGTAATCCCAAGGCTTGCAAAGCAAAGCAAGATCCTGTGGACCAAAGAGGAAAAACACAATATAGATAAGTATTGGATTATTTGCAATTTCTTTCTTATGAATATACATGTGTATACGATTGGTTATGAGATTCTAAGCTCTTGCTTAAGAGATAAAAACCATTGAGAATAAACTAAACATGTGAATCTATTCAATGCTTGAATATAGGTATCGCTGGGAGTGAGGACTATGAGAGCATCCTAGGGGTGCATGTGGACATGTTATTGTCCTGAAGAGCTCAGAATGAGCAGTAATGAAAAAGGTGCTAGTGAGACTGTGAAGGTCCTAGCAGCTGAGACAACCCATGTGGGGAGGCTCCATGGTTGAGAGGTCTGAAATAGACCGGAGACATTAAGTGTCATGACCAAGAGGGATTGGTCCAGCATTCATGGTGAAGTGAAAGAGGCTGAGAGCATGAAAACCACAATGGTGGTGTGGTTCCAGGATGGAACAAGACAAAGAGGGAAAAAACTCTTGCTTCTCTTTCTTTCCTTTTGATTATATATATATATATATATATATATATATATATATATATATATATACTGATGCATTGTGAAAACAAAAGACTGTTGAATGCATGTATGACTGAAAATAGAATGTGTGTATTTGCTTAAAGTAAATTGTGAATGATGGAATAGTTAACTCCCTACCCAAGAATGGACCTGAATGAGCTCATGTTCCTATTGGGAAGCCATGAAAAATATGAAATCCTCCTTGAAAAGACTTGGATTGTCATACCAATCGGGCAATTAATTGACTGAATTTAATGCCCATATTATGCTTGGTTTAACAGAATTTCAATGATGCATTTCACAGGTAAGAAAAGTGAAATCCAGTAGTGCACATTGATCATGGCAGCATACCAAAAGCTATTGGACTTGGCTGGAAGTCTTCTTCAAAAAATTTCCAAGACTCAAGAAAATCTTGGAGATATTATCGGGATACATAAGAGGTAGAATGAGATGAACCACCAGATTTTACAAGACTCTATTGGTTTACGAAAGGAGGTAAAAAGCCTTCTAGTAGCAATCCATAAAGGAAAAGAAATTGGTTCAATGATGGGACATTCGTCCAAGCGATCAATTAAGAAATGTTCCAGGCATGAAGACTCAATGGAAATTGAGTAGGTAAAGATGAAGCAGCCAACGAAATGTTGGAAATGCGAAGGACATCATTACTGCTGGGACTGCCCAACGAGGAAACATAAAGAGGGTAGCAGACACAAAGTTACTAGACTTGGGGATGAGCCAAAAGTTGAGAACCAACAAGAGAAGCTCATGGAAGCTGAGGGGCTTGGTCCATTAAGTTCAAATAAATAATTGAACATGGGACAGATCTGTAAAATTTTGAAATTTTGGATGTGCAAATTGTATATGTATTCCTATGTATTGGAAGATCGAGGACGGTGTTATTCCAAGGGGGAGGGGATAGTAATACCCCGGTTTTGACCCCGTTTGCATTAAAATATACATGATGAAAATATTGTAATTAATCGTGGTGTGGAGCTAAAGGAAAATCCCCACCATCAATTTGGTTGTGTTATGTTTCGACAATTGGGATCGTTGCTGATGGTATATCATGCTACTCGGCACATAATAGTTTTGGCATCATGTAAATATGCACATTAATTAAAATGAACCTACAGCTAGCTATGAAGGTGCACCGTTAATGAAAAGGGCATGATTTTCCTAAGGATAAGGAGGGGGAATTGTTGAACTTTGGGCCTATGGGGAGAAGCCATGTGTCAACCACCCATTTAAAATTTTGTTGTCTGTTAGTTGGGTGTATTTATTGCCGAGTGGTGGTGGGTGTGGCAGGGTTGTTAGTCCTTTTCCACATTCCCACTCCACCAGCGAACTCTTCCTCTTCACGTTGCTTGGATAGAGGGGCAGCATTCCACTCTCTCCCACCCTCCCCACCACTTCTGTTTTCCCTCCTCGTGCAAGCAGTCGATCAAGCTCTCCACCTTTTGCTGATTGTGGTCTGTGTAAGTTTCCCCTTCACGCAAGGAGTACTGTTTTACCTCACGTGTAGGTGAGGATTGTGTCCTCCTATGGTGAGCTTGAAGAGCGGCCTGAGAGGCACGATTTCTTCTGGGTATGTTTTTCCCTTACCGATTGGGTTCTGTGTGTATGTTCTTTCTCAGGAACGGGCTAAGAATCTGGCTTCTTTCCCATTTGCGGACTGTGTAACACTGCCATTGTTTCATTGTGCAATTGGGCTATTGATCTTCCCATGTTTTTGGGTTGCTACATGTGCATACATATTTTTGGATTGCTGCTGAGTTGTTTTGGCCACGCTAAGGCCAAGAACAACTCTGGATCATCTTGTTTGGATTGAGATGTGTTCACCATTTCGTTTGGGTTGTCACCCTATTGTCCTTATTTTCTACACAGAGCTGTGAACTGCTTGTTTCACTATGAGTATGTAGTTGTTGGTCTTTGGACTGTTTAGAGTAGGATTGGAGGCTCGGTATGCGTGAGAAACTTAGTGTTTGGGAGCCACTCAGACAGAGTAGGTTGATGGCTTTCTTCTCCACAACCCTCGAAGAGCATTGGAAAGGGAAGTCAGGGCCTGAGGGACTGTGAAGCAAAGAAGGGACTAATTCCTAGGGTTGGGTGTGTGGATGTGTTAGAAGTCAAGATATCTCTATTGTAGACGCCCTTAACTCTCCTTTGAGACCACCAGCTTAGCATTTAGCCTTTTCTAGCTCCTGAACGACCTGATAAACCAAACTATGTTGACTTGGTTGTTTTGTGTAACCTTGGCTATGTGTAAGCCTACTTTAACCCTTATTCCTTGGGGAATCATGCCTAGCTTGGGGGTGGCAGCGTTGCTGAGAGATTGATGAGCATGCTAGCCTATGGTTCAGTGGAACGTTGCAGCGACATAGCTGGTTGCAGACGAGTTCTATATAAGATAAGTGTTCTTGTCCATTTTTCTTCTACAATTACATTTACTATTTCATGAATCATGATGAACATGTTGATGCTTTAATGTATATGTTTTCTTCTACTGTATGTTGGGTAACTATGCATCCTTTTAGGTTTTATGCATCTTACCATGTTTTATGTTTTAGGCATTTTTTTTCAGTTTTATATGTATCTTCATGTTCATGGGGCTATATGCCTGTATGTTGGATGGTTGGTAGCATCCTATTCCCCGGTTGGAGGGTCAGGGACATTACACTGAGACTCCCAGTGGCTCCTAAAATGTAGGGACTCGTCTAGGAGGTGCCTAAACTGATGCATCCAAGTGCATTCAATGGAAATCAACCTATATTGGTGTTCCCCACACTCTAGTAACAGGTACATGTGGCCCCATTAGGCCAAGTGGACCCAATGGTACTAGTGGACCCAAATATTAAAACAAAACTCCTAAGTTAGGATAAAATAATATAATAGAAAATTTGGTCAAGGGAGGATTATAAATCCTAACACCCCCCCTAAATCCTAACTTGGACAATTGTAGGCCTCGAAAACAAGGCCATAAGTCACCCATATACAATCTAAAAGATAAAATTATACTTAACACAACCGAGGAAATAGGGGAAAACCTCATGGGAAACCCCTCCCCCTCAAGATAAGCAGAAATCGGGAAATACAAGTTAAAAACTTGTAAACTATTTTGCTGCAATTTGTAGTAGTATGCAGCGGTAATACAATATTCTATTTCTACTATGCAACAACATCCTAAATCTGTTCATGTGAACCTATGAATCTAAACAAATGCTTATGTATGAAGGAATATTCCTCATTGGAAGAAGAATAATGTACTCAACTGAATCAGAAATATAAATAGTTGAACGGTGAAAACTGTAACATCCCCAAGAAAGAAAGAAAAAAATTCCCTATTAAAGGACAACTTGAACGCTAATGTACGTGGTTCACCCAATTCATGGGTTACGTCCACAAAACTGTCACATCTTGTGACATTCATTTCATTATATGGTTACAATCCACAACATCATTGTTGCCATAATTTATTATATGTTCTCCTCCTAAACTCTCTCACCGAGTGTATTACAATTTTATTCACTACTGCTATCAGGCTAGGGAAGGAGTATTTTATTATTTAACAACTCTCAAGATTACTATCCAATATAAACCCCTGTACCTCCTTTTATTCATAGTGTTGGTACATATAAACATAGTAAGTGAAGTTCAAAGTAACATCATAGATCTACAGCATGCATTTGGAAGCTATGGAGTATGTTTAGCCTTTAGCACATAAGCATGTACCTAAAATTGTAGCTATGATTTCAGTAGTTCTGTAATGAAAACTTCCAAAATACAAACATGGATTTACTATACCCATACTCAAATGAATAGTCAAGTATAATTTCTAAGTCACAACTATCTATCTAAAACTGAAGTGAAGCTCAACTAAAAAATGCATACATGGACTTTGCTATATCCATACTCAAATAGAATGATCTAGTATAAAACTAAATTGCAACTTGGATCTATTTAGGATCTGGCATGAAACTTCAACTACAAACACAATTATGGATTGACTAGATCTACACTCAAACAAATGACCCAGTGTAAAGTAAACTGCGATTTGAATCTGGGATCAAATTCAAACACAAACGCATACACATTGAATGGGGAAATACATAGCTCCTGAACATTGTATTTAAAATCGATACTGGGGATTGTGATTAAATATCAGACTATCGTGATATGCCCATGACTATCCATGAAAAATACTGGTATGTATTCTATAATATACGAATGCTTACTGTGGGTTTGAAATCCACTACAGCGATCTTGGAAAAATATGACAAACGCATAGACATAGTAATATTCCTGGTACATCCTCCATATTCGTATTTATTACAAACGCACACAAATGCTACTAACGTTCCAAAGTGTGGATCTATTCCAACAAGATAGATGCTGGTAGTGATTCATTGTGTGGATAGATTATTAATGCAGTCAATGTTCCAATCGACTAAGGGTCTAAGACATAGTGAAAATAAAATACAATAACTAGGGGCTAAAATGAAATCAGCAGACAATGATCCCATAATTTGATGGATCTAAACACACATTCATCTCTATCCCATGGCTATCAGATGAAACACCTTCAACACAATCCACCTAATCCTAGATCGGATACCACTTACTATTGAGAGATGGTAATAATAGACTCTATTGTTCAAAAAAAAAAACACATTCAACATCATAGACAACGAAATGCTCCTATGTTCAAGCAGAGCGGCATATAAGGTTACGTTAACCAATCCCCAATTCCAAGCGAGGGCGAGGGTAGAGTAACTAAAAGCATGCATTTAGATCGAAAAATAAAAAGGAAAACCCTTGTCTAAGGAAAACACCGAGCTACAGACTTTGGTCTTGGCATCATGGGGATAGGATCCCACTCCAAAAGCTGGAATAATATTAGATTGAATAGAAATTGAGTGTATTATTCATCAATTGAATGTTGGTATAGTTCAGTGATTTGATTTGTTCATAAAGTAAACTTTGGGTGAAAATAAACATGTTAGGATCATTCATGTTTAGATCTAATGATGAAACTGTAGTTTAGATGAAACATGTTGGGACTTATCCCAATCACGAGCATCACAAGCATCGCTTGCAAGATGAGACATTCCACACAGTAGATATACTCAAAACATGAAAAATAAATTGAGACATTGGCACATCCAAATAACATACCAAGGATCCTTCTCGTTTAGTCAACAAGGAAGATGCGTACCATCGTATGGGTCTGCAGGAACCCAATCTATGTATTCTCCAGCAAGAACTACCTCCAATATGGTACGCTCCCTTCTTTTATTTTTTTCTTTTTTTTCTTGAGCATCATGTGAACCATTCATTTTTATAACTTCATTCACAGTCCACTAGCCCATGCGAGTCAAGAATCTTGTAGCTAAGGATATAAGGTATCAGCATAAACCACGGCATGCTGCCCAGAAATTCCATGGCATTCCTATCTTTCAGTCCCAATATATATATATATATATNGAAATGAACAAATTTTCCCCTTTTTTTTGGGTAGTTGCCCTCCTTTGGCTAGTTTGATTCCTTTCCCCTCAACCACACCAAAAATTCCATTAATAATATATATGTATACACACACACACACATATAACATCCTATAATAAGGAATATATGTTCATTGTTTATTCAAAAATGGTATTTCACCATTTATTATTATTATTCGAGGTATTTCACCATTTTTTTGGTCATGATGTATAGATTTAATTTATGTTTTAGAATTTATGTTTATAACTATGAATTTGATTGGATATGCTAGTTAGGAATGTTTTCAATCATTTAGGTGGAATAATATATGATATATGTAGCATATTCATTAAAATGCACTTTAGGAATGTTTTCAATCATTAGGAATGTTCAATAAAATGCACTTTAGGATATGAATGTTTTCAATCATTAGGAATGTTTAATAAAATGCACTTCAGGAATGTTTTCAATCATTTAGGTAGAAATTAAAGGAATACTATATGATATCTGTAGAATATTCAATAAAATGTACTTTATGATTTTTTTAAATCATTAGGAATGTTCAATAAAATGCACTTTAGGAATGCTTTCAATCATTAGGAATGTTCGATAAAATGCACTTTAGGAATGTTCAATAAAATTCACTTTAGGAAAGTTAGTTATGAATGTTTTCAATCATTAGGAATGTCCAATAAAATACGCTTTAGGAATTTTAGTTAGGAATGTTTTTATCGATATCATGATTATATTTGGTTAATAATATTAGTGTGTATAATGCAGTTTATAGAGTGCTTCAATTTGAATTAATGAAATTTATAGAGTGCTTCAATTAGAATATACTGACTTTTTATGGTAATCTACCATTTGATTAAAGTCCGTTTTTAAAAAAATATTGTATATAACAATAAAAAGAATGAAAAGCCATGCAAGACACAATCAAAATAATGTATTAGAAATATTGATTGAACAAAAGTGAGAAGTTTGGCTATTTACTTGATACATATCACAATGTTACAAAGTTATGACCACATGATATAATTCATCAATCAATTTGATGTACATATGTTCAACAATCTAAGAACAATATATCATATAAGTTACATCAATTTTATATACATACGCTCAACAAACTAAGAACAATATAAAATAAGTTTCATCAATTTGATGTACATAAGCTCAACAATGTAAAAACACTATAATACAAGTTTCCTCAATTTGATGGACATAAGCTCAACAATGTAAGAACTTGATTTCATATTTAAGTAAAAATTATCAATTTGACATGTACACAAGCTCAACAATCTATCATTTTTAAGTTTCAAAGAGGAACATATTTCATGATTTGACAATTTCATAACACATACTAAAGTGCATAACATTATAATTCCAAGAACAATACATTTTTAAGGAATGTGCTTGAAAATCATCAATACAATCTAGCTAACTTATCAATAATCACTCTATTTGAGTGTCACAATTATAAAACCAATGAAAATGTCCTTCATGTAAAAAATATGTATCATGTTCAACATGATTCAAATTAGAAATAAGATCATAAAGGAATGCCGTATTCAATTATTCTTTCATGATCAACTTTTAACATCTTCCATATCCTAGCTTTCAATTTTTTATTTGATTTAACTTCTATCAACTTTGTGCAAGTTGCACATACCAAATGACTATATTCGAAGCATATGACATCACATTGATAGTCTTTAAAGTGAATGCCACTTTTAGTTTAATGTGTTTCTTGAAAAAAATAACCTTTTAATAGAATTGACCCTGTTTCATATATAAAACCTTTGTCATCGTAGTCCTCCAATAATTACATCTCTATCTCTGTGAATCGCATCAAATAATATCTGACATTTTCATTGTTGTCTATGGGTGCAACCACAACAAATACATCTCCTGGACATAATAAAGAACATTTAATTTTTCAAACTCATCTTCATTGATTCGCTCAAATTCTTGGAGACTAAAAAACACCTCGAAATTTGAGCTTGTGTTGCCACTTATTCTTTTTCCAGAAATTATTCATGTTTCTTTTCAGCATGATATCATACAATATGGTAAGGTTTTGTGTTTCCAAATTTTCCTCTATCAACATTCTGTAACATGTCATCTTCAATGATGAAGCCACCTATATATATATTTCAATTTTAATTTTAATTTAGCATATTTCAAATATACTTAACTTGAAACATAAAAATATGACTCATAATTATAATTATAATTACATGGTTTAAAATCTTTTAATAACCAATATATATATATATACCTCTACTGGATTGAATATTTGCATCATTTTTTTCTTCTTCAATGTCTTCAACATATTCAACATCTTGGTCAACATTAGGACATAAATATGTATATGCATTTGAAAATTATTTTAAAAAATACAATCATTTACAAAAACTAGTTACTACATTTTAAACAAATTTACAATATTTGTACATACCTAGTTCAATTTCTTCTTGAGTTTGATTTTCAACATTCATATCATCAACATTTTGATCCAAATCTCTATTTACATAATCATTTGTAATTACATCATCATTAGCGATGTCTTCAATATTTGTACTCTTTTGTTTCTTTTTTCCCTCGTATTTGAGGCTTTGTTTTTCATTATGTAAGGCATCATCTCGAGTGTGATCAAATTTCCTCTTTCACGCTTTTTTGTTCCCCATGATTATGCAATGTATACCTTCACCTTATAATAAATTTCACTCGAGAGAATATTTATCATCAAAGAAAAAATTCACCTTAAAATACTTGTCCATAAACTATTGCTTAAAATAATTAGAAAAAAATTCACCATAGAATAAATTGGTGAAGAGTTTTTAAGAAAATCCGTACCATAAAATATTTCCCAGAAACATATTCATTAAAGAAACAAAGTATCCACCTTATAAGATAATTTTAAAGAACACTTTACAATAAACATTTTTCCATTAAAAATAACATTTTACCATAAAAAGTTTTCCAAAAGAATCTTTACTATCAAAGAAAAGGAGCCTCCATCTCAGAAGATAGTTTCTAAGAACATTTTACCATTAAAAATAACATCTTACCATAAAAAATTTCCCTAAAGAATCTTTACTATCAAAGAAAAAGATCCTCCATATTAGAATATAGTTTCTAAGAACATTTTACCATAACAAATTTTCCAAAAGAATGTTTACTATCAAACAAAATGAGCCTTCATCTTAGAAGATCATTTTTAAGAACACTTACTAGAAAAATCACCCCTCATCTGTAACTGTGTAAAATGTAATATTTTTAAAAATGCGAAAATATGTTTATACATGATTCTTATAAATATGAATCTAATCGGTTTTTTGAAAAAATGCTTCAATATTTTTCTAGCCGATGAAAAAATTCAAAAAAGGTTTTTTGGCCGAACTATTAGTTCAGCCGAACTCTTTTCCATCCATTAAAACTAACTTTCTTCAGAACTCTTTTCCGTCCGTTAAAACTAACTTTCATCCAAGCTTTCATTGTTTTTCGGCCGAAATATTAGTTCGTTCGAAAACATGTAAATTTTCAGAAATGGTATTCCATCCCATTTTTTACTCTTCTCCCAATTTTGAAGAGATCGAATCATATCAACTACTTAGAATTTCTCTTCACAAATAATACCATTAGTTGCATAATTCAATCTACTTTCTATAGATACAATTTTCGTTTAATTTGGTTTGATACACTAATTTTATTTATTATATTTCTTAGAAGGTGTCTTGATTGCTTCAAAATTTAATAGAATTCATTGAAATAAAAATTCAATAACTTCTTAAAGACACCATTAAAAAAATTGGAAAAAACATGGTAGAAAAGATTGATGTGTTCTCTTAAAACGGGTACTTTCAGGTTTTTTATTTTTAAAAGGAAATTAGGGAAGATGTTATATCAAAATAAACATGTTAGTTTTATGCTAGTTTTTTAGATTGGTCCACTTCAAAAAATTCTAATAATTATTGTATGCGGATGTTGGATACAAACTTATAGGCAAATTTTAGTAAAATCTGTCTAGATCATCATAACATATTTTGTTTTTAATGAACAATAGTTTAATAATGAATAAAATGTTGTCTAAAAACATTACTATTTATCAAAATTTCATTAATTAATAACATACTATGAAACACTTGCAAAAATGACATATCAAATGATAATAAGAAAAATCCAAAAAATAGCCAATAGAAAGCTAACACAATTCTCTACAAGTTTTGTTTTTCCTACAAAATGAAATTCTAAAAAAAAATCTAATTTTTCTTTCTTCGAAGTTGACAAACTTGCAAAGACAACACTGCTTTTCTCATAACCCCCCAAAATAGACACCTAGATTCATGATTTCACCCTTGTCTTCTTCCATAGTAGACTCTTTCTCTCTCTCTCTAGTGAAATACTTGAGTGTAAGATGTGTGTGAATGAGAGAGGTGCCTCACCTATTTATATTCATTAGGTGAGTGCCTCAACTAACTAACTAAGTTGGCAAGGTTCCCTAATTAGGGACGACGTACCTTGGGAGACTCGAAATACATTTTATATATTACTTTTGTGGGTACTATTGTCCCTGCTTACAACAAACGTTTTATCTCATGACATGCACATGACCAATTACATCAAGGACATATACGAATGGATGAATAACATCTCTGAAGGAGAATACAACAAAAGTACAATAAAATATCTTCATAACTTACAATATTTTAACACTCCCTCTTAACTAGGAAGGTATTATACATCAACAACAACCATCATCACAACTGTACAACTGACTGGTGAATATCTATATGTCATAGGAAGTTTTGGAGCAACATCATGCATTTTCATAATAAAACTCAATATGAGAATATTGGATCTTTTTCTACAACCTCAGTATGTAAATACGCAATCATCTTCTATGAGTATTGGATCATATTATGCAACCTCGGTATGTAAGTACTGAATCATATATGAGTGCTAGATCATCTTCTTCAACATCAGTATGTGGATACTAAATCATATTTTATGAGTACCAGATCATCTTCTATATATTGTATCATCTTCTGCAACATCAGTATGTGGATACTGAATCTTATTCTGTAACACCAATATGTGTATACTTAATCATCTTCTGCCACATCGGTATGTGAATATTAAACCATCTTCTAGACCTTCTTCTGTAACATTAGTATGTGAGTACTAAATATTCTTCTGCCACATCAACAACTGAATATTGAATCTTCTTCTGCAACATCAGTATGTGAAGACTAAAACATCATCTACAACATTAGTATGTAAATACTAAAACATCATCATTTTTGTCATCAATATGTAAATATTGAAACATCATCATCTGCATCATTAGTATGTAAATAATAGAACATCAACATCTACATCATTAGTATGTAAATACTGAAACATCAACATCTACATCATCAGTATGTAAATAATGAAACAACAACAACATCATTATAATGTTAGAGCTTAAATAATGATATATCATCATCTACATTATCAGCATAGAGATGCTGGAACATCATCATCATCATCAACATAAAAATGTTGAGACAACATCATCATCATCAACACAAAGTGTTGTCACTTCAACCAGATTAACATTATCAGCAAAGGGTGCTGCGACCACAACCATATCAACATTATCAACACAAGGTGTTGGGACCATGACCACAGAATCAACATCAACATACAAATGTTGAAGCAAAATCATTATCAACATTAATATAGAAATACTATAATTACCTCACCATCATCACTATAGAAATATTGAAACTATCTTATCAACAACATTATAGAAATACTGAAAACACCTCATCATTATCAGTATAGAAATACTGAAATTGTCTTATTAATATCAATATAGAAATATTGAACCTGCCATATCAACATCAGTATGAAAATACTGAGCCTACCACATAAATATCAGTATGAAAAGTACTGAATCTGTCATATCAGTATGGGAATAGAGAGACTATCTTAACAATCATCTAAACAACGTCAGTATGAAAATATTGACCCTGCTACATCAACATAAGAACACTAGAACTATCTCAACAATCAATAATCATAAGTGTAGTTGATGTAGGAGCATCCAATTCATGATCGATCCAGCTCAACATCTAGCTCAAAGATTGAGTCAACTTGCCATGTAATCGAATTTCTAGATGGATAGATAGATAGGGTGAGTTTTTAATTTTAATAAGTGGTAGAATTTCCTTTGTTTTCCTTGGTCCCTATGTGGATATCTCAAGGATTGATCTTTGTCGATTAGGTTTTCCTTTATTAGGTTTCAGATTCATTTAATGGGATCTAACAGGTTTTCTAAGTATTATAAATTTGTTTGAATGTAATAGATCAAGATATGTGTGTGGGGGAGTGAATGTGAGGATTGAATGAGTGATTGTATGCACAACAAGAGGGTGAATGATCTGTATCGAAAATTTCGATCTTATTGAATAAAAATCAGATATTTATAATCTGCGTGCGTATGATGGGTTCCAGACATGATTTAAGTCTGTAGATGTTAAATTTCTATTACGATTCAATCCACATAGGATTCTGTAATTAATTTCGAGAGAATTTGCAGGAAAAATTGATCCTTGCAGTGATCAATTTGCGCATAGTAACACCAAATCTATGAACATACCAAACAGTGGAAAAGGATCGCAGAAGGAATCAATGGTGGACATTCATCCCACACCAAAAACCAAATCAACAGATTTGTGCCATCCCTAAATTGATCGATGATGTGGAAAGAAGCTTGTAGGTGGAGAATTGCAGAGAGGAACTTTGGAAAAAGAAAAAGTGCATCCTACAACTCGCAACCCACGTGGGGAGTAGAAATTGTGGGATCGAAATTGCGGAGACTGACTTGTGGGAGAGTGAATTTGGAATTGCGAAAAAGTGGTTTTTGAACTACGGAATGAATATTGTGGAAATCTGCCAAAAAGGAGGAAAATTTAGCAGATCGCTAAATTTGGAAGTTCGCTAAAGTTAGAACCTGTCTATTCTGAAAAAGCTAATACAAATTAGTTTACTGGTTCCAATTTGGGGATTTTGATCCAGTCTTCTCATTTGTGTTGACATCAATTGGTATGAGAGTTGAAGAAGAGGAATTCTATGAAATTTTTAAGTTAACAAATTGATATTGTGAAGAAAATTCCACCAAGGAGAGGACATGTGCATGGAGTTCCTGTAAGGCATGTAAGAGGAAGACAACATGCAAAAAAATAAATGGAGAGAAATATGAGAATAATGGAAGCAAGGTTAGAAGCTATGGAAATAAAGAAACAACTGAGCAATTCAGATGACAGTAATGAAGAAGCTGAATCTGAATCCTTTGAGGAATAAGAAGAAGACCCTGAAGAAGTCAAAATTCTGAAAATGTTGATGAAGACCAGTGGAAAACCCATAATCGAAGTGCCTATGTACTTAGGTAACTTAAATGTTGAAGAACTTATGGATTGGATAAATGCTCTGACTAAGTACTTTTATTTTGAAGAGATATAAGACAAGAAGAAAGTGAGATATGCAGCTAAAAGACTAAAGGGACACACAACGATCTGGTGGGATGAGCTCTAGATTTACAGAGAAGGAATAGGTAAGAAAAACATTAATTATTTGGATAAGATACTACATAAAATTAAAAGTCAACTTATGCTTAAATACTATCAGTTGAATCTTTCTAGGAAGTTTCAAAACCTTAAACATAAATCTATGACAATAAAAAAACACACAGAGGAGTTTTTTAGACTGAATATTAGATCTGGACATCTAGAAGATGGTCTAGAAAGAGTAGCTAGGTATATCAATGGTTTGAGGTATGATATACATGATGAAATCAGTCTATTAAATATAAAAACTTTAGAAGATGCATATCAAGTAGCTCTGAAGGTAGAAGAAAAATTCCAAAGAAAACAGAATCAGAGAAACAGAGGAAAGAACCTGGTAAGGGGAAAGGGTGTTCCAAATAGAGGAAGTAGGAATTTTAAAGATGAGTCTGAAAGTTCTAGCAGTAGTAGTCGATCATTCCAGAGAGTATTATTCAAAGGAGGAAGAGGAAGAGGTCGAAATAGATAAGTGAGATGTTATACTTGTGGATAAACTGGACATATGTCTTGGGATTTTCCAAGAAATAAATCTACAGGTCATAGAAATGTCAATGTTGCAAAAGCTCAAGAAGAAGAAAAAGAAGAAACATAGGTGGATAACCCTCTAGAGGATGGAGAAGCTCTTATGTTGAAGAGAGTCTTGGTGAAGACAGAGAAGCAAGCACATCGACCAGTTGAAAGGAAAAGTCTATTCATGACAAGGGGTAAGTCACAAGGTAAGTGTTGTAAAATGGTTAGTTATAGTGGTAGTAGAAGTTGGTATTGAAGAGGCTGAAGCATCCCACTCCTTACAAAGTTTCCTGGTTGTAAAAGGGACATCATCTCTTAGTGAATGAGAACTAATATGTGGAGTTCCATATTGGTACTTACAAGGATGATATTTTGTGTGACATAATCCCTTTGGATGTGTGCCATATAATCTTAGGGAGGTCATGGAAGTATGACATAAAAGCGGTTCATGATGGGAGAAAGAATACATATTATTTAGACAAAAATGGGAAGAGATGTACTTTGTTAGCCTTGGAAGATGAATCAGTTCAAGATAGTTCAGGATCAAGGATTTTATTGATGACTAGAAAATACCTATTACATGAAGATTAGAAAGAAGAATATTTACAATTTGTTGTTGTTGGTAAACCAAAGGTAATTTTAACTTCTACAAATTTAGATAATTTTCCAGATTAAGTTAAAGTTTTGCTCGATGAACACGTTCATAATATTATGGATGAGTTACCAAGTGAATTAACTCTTGTAAGAAGTAGTAGTCATCACATTGATCTAATACTTGGTGCAAGTTTCCTAACAAAGAAGAATACATATTAAATCCTCTAGAAAATGAAGAAATAAAAAAACAAGTGCATGAGCTATTGGAGAAAGGATTGGTGAAAGAGAGTTAAGTCCTTTTGTTGTACCTACCATGCCAAGTCCAAGGAAACATGGTGTATGGAGGATGTGTATTGATTCCAGGGAAATTAATAAAATCACTATCAGGTAAAGTTTTCTTTTACCCAGAATTGATGATCTGATGGACTGTTTAAGTGGTTCAATTTTTTTTTCCAAAATAGATTTAAAAAGTGGATATCATCAGATAAGGATAAGAGAAGGGGATGAATAGAAAACAACATTTAAAAATAATGATGGTCCGTATGAGTGGTTAGTGATGCCATTTGGACTTACAAATGCACCTAGTAATTTCATGAGATTAATGAATGAAGTTTTGAAGGAGTTTATTGGAAAATTTGTGATTGTGTATTTAGATGACATTCTGATTTTTAGTTAGAAAAAAGAAGAACATTTAAGGCACCTTAAGTTGGTGTTGAGGACTTTACAGAAGGGGAATTTGCTAATTAATTTGAATAAGTGTAGTTTTCTAAAGAAAGAGTTGGTCTATCTGGGGTTCATGGTTTCAGAAGAATGATCGAAAATGGATTGTGATAAAGTCCAGACAATTTTAAATTGGTTGATTCCAAGAAATTCTTTTGAGGTAAGAAGTTTTCATGGACTTGCTAGTTTCTATATGAATTTCATTAAGAATTTTAGTTAGATTTGTGCACCTTTAATAGATACTTTCAGAGTAAGTAAACAACCTTTCAAGTGGACTGAAGTAGCTGATAGGAATTTTAAATTGTTGAAGAAGAAAATACTATGAATCCTATCTTGTATTTGCCTAGTTTTGATAAAGTGTTTCAAGTGGAAATGGATGCTAGCGGAACAGTAGTGGGAGCAGTTTTGAGTCAAGAGCAAAGACCAGCAGCATATTTTAGTGAAAAATTAAATGAAGCTAAACATAAATATTATTCATATGATAAGGAATTATACGTTGTTGTGCAAGCTCTTAAAAGTGGAGACATTATTTGATGCCTAAGGAATTCATTTTGTATTATGACAATCATGGTTTGTAGTTCATAAACAACCAACCAAAGTTAAATCAAAGGCATGCTAAATGGGTAGAGTTTTTACAGAAATTTACCTATGTTATCAAGCATACAAGTGGTAAATCCAACCAATTTGCTGCTAATTTGAGTAGGCTAAGTTTGGTAATGCAAGAAATTAAGATTAGAACTTTGGGATTTGAAAATTTAATTGTTATTTATAAGGAGGATGTAGATTTCAAAGATATTTATGCTTCCTATGAAAATCCAGTTACCCATAATAGAAGCCAGTGGTTAGATTATATGTTGCAGGAAGGGTTGCTATTCAAGAACAGTAAGTTGTGTATTCCTAGGTGTTTAATGAGAGAAAATCTAATTCAGGAGAAGCATAGTGTCTCATGACATTTTGGACAAGACAAAACATTTTCTCTGGTGAGTAATTTTTAGTTTTGGCCAAAGATGTAGTGTGATGTGAATAAATTTGTTGAGGGATGTAGAATATGTCAACATGCAAAAGGGAGAAGTCAGAACACATGATTGGATTCCGTAAGAATGGATTTTCTTTTAGGATTACCTAGAACTTAGAGAGGTCATGATTAAGTTTATGTTGTGGTATATATATTTTATAAAATGGATCATTTTATTGCATGCAAAAATTCTAATGATGCAACAAACATTGCTAATTTATTCTTTTCAAAAATTGTAAAGTTGCATGGTTTTCCTTTGAGTATTGTGTCTGACAGAGATACAAAATTTGTTAGTCATTTTTGGAGAACTCTATGGAAGAAGTTGGGTACTAATATCAGTTTTAGTTTCACTTATCATCCTGAGACTAATGGATAGACTGAAGTGGTAAATATAAGCTTGGGGGATATACTGAGAAGTCTAGTATATGAGTATCCAAAACAATGGGACTCGGATTAAAAGGTTCCCTAAAGGAATTTATAATAAACTGAAGTTTAAAAAATTGGACCATGTAAAGTTCTAAGGAAGTTTTCTACTAATTCTTAAGATATTGAACTTCCTTATGACTTTCAGATTTCACTAATTTTTAATGTTTCATATTTATATATTTTTAAAGATGCAGGTGTTCAGCCAAATGGTGTGACTTCAGAAAGAGATGGTCCAGCTATAGATTGGCAAGGACAAATTCCACATAAATAACAACCTCATATTGAAGCCATCCTTCGCAAAAGAATCTTAAGAAAGACCAGGAACAAAACATTCTTTCAATATTTGGTCAAATGGAAAAATCATCCTACTAAAGATGCAGCCTGGATGATAGAGCAAGAAATTTCAAAGTATGATGTACAGCCTGAAGACTTAATGGAGAATTATTTTCTTCCCCAGGATTATGATCCAAGAGAATCTAGCTCATGATCGATCCAGCTCAATGTCCAGCTCACATATTGAGTCAACTTGCCATGTAATCGAATTTCTAGATGGATAGATAGATAGGGTTAGTTTTTAATTTTAATAAGTGGCATATTTTCCTTTGTTCTCCTTTATCCCTTTGTGGATCTATCAAGGATTGATATTTGTCGATTAGTTTTTCCTTTATTAGGTTTCAGATCCATTTAATCAGATCTAACAAGTTTTTTAAGTATTATAAATTTGTTTGAATGTAATAGATCAAGATATGTGTGTGGGGGAGTGAATGATGAGTGAGTGTGAATATTGAATGAATGATTGTATGCATAGCAAGAGGTTGAATTGTCTGTATCCAAAATTTTGATCTTATTGAATAAAATTCTAAGATTTACACTATGCGTGCATATGATGGGTTTCAGACTTGATTTAAGTCTATAGATGTTAAATTTCTATTATGATTCAATCCACATAGGAGTCTGTAATTAATTTGCAGAGAATTTGTAGGAAAAATTGATCCTTGCAGTGATCAATTCATGCACACGAAAACCATATCTCTAAACATATCAAACAATGGAAAAAGAGAGTAGAAGGAATCAACGATGGACATTCATCCTACACCTAAAACCAAATCAACAGTTCTGCACCATCCCATAATTGATCAATGGTGCGAACAAAACCTTACGAGTAGAGAATTGTGGAGTGGAACTTTGGAAATGCAGAAGTGCATCCTGCAACTTAAAACCCATGTGGGGAATAGAAATTGCGGGAACTCCTATTGCGGAGACTGACTTGCGGGAAGGTGAATTTGGAACTGCAGAAATGAATATTGCGTAACACTTCCAAAAAGGAGGAAAATTTAGCAGATCACTAAATTTGGAAGTTCGCTAAAGTTAGAACCTGTCTATTCTAAAAAAACTAATACAAATTAGTTTGTTGGTTTGAATTTGGGGATTTTGATCTAGTCTTCTGATTTGTGTTGGCATCAGTGGTAAGACTGAAACTTCAAAAATCAACAATCATAAATCATCTATGTAACCACCTTGGAACTATCTGAGCAATCATCTCAACAATCATCAGTATAGTAATAGTGAAGCACACATACTAACAATCAATATAATAATACTGAAGAAAAAATATCATCAATCATTAGTATAACAATACTAAAGCAATCATCTCAGCAATCATCAATACTGAAGCAAACATTGAATCAGAAAACATCTCAGCAAACATCAGTATAACAGTACTGAAACAATCATCTCAAGAATCATCAAAACATATTAACAACCATCATCAACCATCCTCAATAAGAAATAGTATAACAATACTAAGGATACATCTTTCCCTTCAAGGTCTTGGAGGAACATCACGGTGAGTTCTCTGGTAGATCCATCCAAGAATTTTGTCTATCTTACTAACTCATTCGAGCCAAACAATCCTAGTTAGATAGATGGATCTCCCTGTGGACTAACCAAGCCTTGTTTTTCTTACTAACCCTTTTAGGCCAAACAAGC
Source organism: Pseudotsuga menziesii (assembly GCA_001517045.1). Lineage (NCBI taxonomy): Eukaryota > Viridiplantae > Streptophyta > Pinopsida > Pinales > Pinaceae > Pseudotsuga > Pseudotsuga menziesii. Next base: position 362,415 of record LPNX010040975.1, read on the forward strand.
CTATCCAAACATACTAATCCCCTTAGGATCAATATGCCTCGTATGACTTAGTAACCTTTTCGGGCCAAAGAATCCTAGCTAGGCTTACCCTCCTCTATACTGAGCTACTAACCACTACATCTATCATCCATCTATTGTCACTCCATATTTAGAGAGACGTCCTTTCGGACTACACCAATATTGTCTTGGAAGTATTCAAACTTTACATGATCCAAAGGCTACATCTACCACTTGTTCTTTTGTAGGAACATGCTTTAGTTTTACAAATCCATTCTGCAACTTGTTCTTTAACATTGTTTTCTTGTATATCTACAACTACATCGTAGATTTACAACTTGTATCATTCTTCTATTTTGCATCACTAATTGTATCATTATTCTATTGTACATTCGCAACTTTATCGTACATCCATAATTTTAGTATTTCTTCTCTTGTAAGTGATTGCATACTATCCTTCCTACAATTCAAATACAGTTGTATGATTAGAAACATTTTGTAACAAATTTAAAATGACAACTTGTCATGCATAAAGACATATATAATCATACAACTAATTTCATTAATGCAGCAATCATCTATATCCCGTATATTGTAACTTGCTATATTCCTTCCATCTTTCCAAGACATCATTTCAGCAAGGAGGTTTCATAAGTAACAATGGAACAACATAAGCCACTTACCCATCACCTACATATTAGTAGTAAACTACAAATATTCCAATATGCATAATGCATTTCCTGAATCTAGAAACATGTCTATGTACACATCTTGAACAACTATATATATAGGAAATGGAAATTCAAATACTTATCTTTGTTTGTTTGGTATATTCCATCTTGAAATATGTATTCTTGTATTATTGGAGTCTCTTCCAATGTGTTCAACGTGATCGTCTGATTCTGAGGACCTGTTCCTATCTTGCTCATGATCAGAAATACTGAGAAATCCTTCTTACACCATAGATCACATAGGACTATGTCTGTGTGTCCTATCAGTGCATCTCTTCTTGTATAATGATGAGATGAATAAGATTATAATCTTCATCTTCATCATTATAATTCTTATGGATCATATTCCTCATTACTTTGAGGAATATTTTGCTTTCTTTCATCTCAGCTGCAATATATTCATACTTAGTTGTATTGAGAGAAACACTCTGCTTTCTGCAATATGTTGGAGTGATATTTTTGTTTGTAGCATTATCAAATAAATTCATCATATCTTTGCAGTACCCTTTGCGTTCCACGCCATTTTCTTTGCATATTTTACTTGGATAAGTAAAATTTCCTCTAGATTTCATCATACCTCTAATCCTAAGAATCATAATTCGCGAGCTTTGAGTTCTATCGTAGTCACTCCCTCTGAGGTGTAGCACCATCCTCCCTCTGCATATTTATTAGGACATTGTAGTGACAGGTAGCCTCCTCTTCTACTATTCTTCTTTGTATCCATCTATTTTCTTTTCATCCTTTATAGGATTCTATCTTCAACCATGTAGTAAAGGTTGGAATCTACATCACTTGAGCTGATCCTCGAGCTCCTTATGTAACTATATGTGTTGTCCCAGGGGTGCCTGCTGAGTTTGTATCAATCCTTTTGTGCATAGGTGGTTCTTTGTAGAGAGTCTCAAACCATATAGATTGACTGATCTATTCTTCTAGTTTGGTTACACCAACCTTCTAGTGTAATATCTACTACTAAAGAGGTGTGTCTAGGTTGATCTACTACATGAACCTTGCTTCAAATATTTTGATATTTTGATCTATGGTATACTTGATATTGTAGATCTAATTGGAATACTTCATAAAAATTCCCTTCATGTCTTCAACTCATATCCAAAAATCATTTTGTATTATCGACTGGTACTTCTAGATCATATCATCCTTCCATCACAATTGAACTATTAGGTTGTGAGATGTCCTTCTATTCTTGGTGGGAATGTTATTCCTTCTCATTATTTCTCTACTTGGAATGATATTTTAGGGCTTGATTGCCGTATCTTCTTCTTTTTCCATCAATAAATCGTGTATTCCTCCATATGTGATATTCCTACTAGAAAAACTCTCTTGACTAAATTTCGAAGACCATTCAAAAATTGTAGTTTATGCTTTTGATTCTTTGACATTGTCTTCAACGGATTCTAATTGCTCCTTGAGATGATATCTTCTTGTGAAGTAATCATTGAATGTTTTATGACATTGCACCTTCACATCCTTGAGTTGAGTTCCCAAGGTCATCTTCATACATGATATTCATTGCATTGAACATATCCTTGGGAGTCTTCAAGGATGATACATGTGAAATCCAATGGAGACAAAATTACTCATCTTTGTTTTAACTAGGTCCTTCTTTGCTTTGACTGCATCTCCATCTGTATCTGTGGCTTCTTCTTTGACATAGTTCTTCATGGTATGCTTATTCAAGTATGATAAACACTCTATAATTCCATTCTTAGAATTTATCGACTCTTTCAAGCTTGTCCTCAATCTTGGTAATATTTTTCATAATGATAAAAATGAGAACCTCAAAATGGAAATAGAGAGGATGGAACTTACCAGTGAAATTGCTTCAACTTGATGCTTGTTTCAAGGATCTTTTTAAAGACTAATTCTGGTGGACCTAGGGTTTTATAGAGAAAGCCTATTTTTTCAACCTAGGTATCTTTTATATCTAATTGGATAGGAAGATGCACCTCTTCAAGGAAAGCTGAGAAGCATACTTATTTTCCCAAAACAGTGGACATAATTGCAAAATATCTGATGCCCAAGTTTTCTCCAGTAGCAGCGTTAGGTCAAAAAATAAAAGCCCGCAAAATTATAAACTTATGGCATAGAGAGATGCACCCTCCTAGGGATAATTTTATGGTCCTCCTGCTTCAACTGATTGGTGGAAAGAAGTGCCCAGAACAGGAAGCCCTAATTTTTCTCCTTTTTCTTCTACATAAATGATTGATTTTGTTTCTGCTATAGATCTAAATGTTTGTCTCCTCAACTTATGAAATTATGTCCTGAGAGAACTTGTTCTGTACTCTTTTTAAAACCATGGGTTAGAGAAGAATTGGATTCGCTAGTTGGGACTTATGCAAATTTTCCCAATGTGACTTATATCAGAATTGTTCATCATAGAGAACTTGTATGGACTTCCACATTTCATTGTTTCACATTCATTGTCTAAAACATTTACGACATCAACTAAACTATGCTCCCTATCTGCAACATCTTTATAAATTTCATTTGGACCTTACTATCCCAATATATAGCTATTTTACCTAGGTCACTTGTTTACGGATGAATTCTGGGAGAGGTTGAAACCCTGAGTTGGAGGAATCATATATCCTATATTATAGCGAATATGAGGATGAAAATTTTACAAAGGGTAGAGTAAGTTTTATATTATTCCTGTCAAATTTTCAGTTCTTGATCCTTCTCTAAGCTTTATTTATAGAAAATGTCCCAACATGACTAGTTTTTGTCTTCTAGGGTTTTCAAGCAAGAAACCCGAATCTTCAGTAGTTGTAGATGTAGGAGTGTTTTGGTTGCACAAAGAATTATTTCAGGGTGAATTTTATACCATGTTATATTTGTAATGGTTATACAAGATATAAAAACATTCAACATCATAACATCATAACCATAAGCAATGGATCAGTGAAAGAAAGAAAAGTGCAACAACATAAGAGAACACAGAGATTTTCCTCGAGGAAAGCACAAGGGATAAAACCCCACAAAAATTCCACAATATAGAATTCAAACAAGTACAGTGTAAAACCCCAACAACAATAATGTTTGCTCATCTTCCACAGTAGACTCTCTCTCTCTCTCTCTCTCTCTCTCTCTCTCTCTCTCTCTCACACACACACACACACACACACACACACACACACACAATACTTGAGCGTAAGATGTGTGTGAATGAGAGAAGCACCTCACCTATTTATATTTAGTAGGTGAGTGCCTAAAATAACTAACCAATTCATCCAAGTTCCCTAATTAGGGCCGACCTACCTTGGGAAACTCAAAATACTTTTTATATATTACTTTTGTGGGTACTATTTCCATGGCTTACAACATAGGGTTTAACTCATGAATTTTACATGACCAATTACATCAAGGACAACTCAGAATGGATGAATAATAGGTTTGAAGGAGAATACAACAAAATTACAATACAATATCTTCTGAAGTTACAATACTTTAACAATTTTTTCTCCTATGACTTTGGAGGCCAATTGATATTTGATTATGGAGGCCAATAGATATCTGATTGTGATGGATCATAATAGTTGGTTCAATAAACTCACAAGAAAGACCCTTACTGAAGGAAGAAACTTCAGGGGTTTAAAGATTAGTTGTATTAAAATCAAGATTAATTAGTGGAGTGCTACAATTATATCAATTTGCTTGACTCATGTTGGGAGAACCTTGGATGTTATGTTATCTATCCTACCTCATTTAATGAAAGTTGATTTCACCATTATTGATCAGTAGAGTAAAAAATACTTTGTATTAGAACGAGGTGTACCCATATTATTTGGAAAGACAAACTGGCATTATCATTCGTTATAGTTTTACAACCAAACCATTAGGTTTTGTCTTTAAAAATACCAAGTTGGAGAAGCTCTCTGCCACACAACCACCCACTGAGCCGTGAAAACAACAAACAAACAAAATTTCAGTCATCCCTCTTGTCGATGGGCCCGTTCCCTTCATCTTGACCGATGCATAAATCATACTGGGACGTCTAATTATGGCCTGTGATTTGGGTTTCCTAAAAATTGTGGAACTTGCACTAGACTGCATGCTGAAATTGATAGCGCACGATTACATCAAAGGCGAGGCTGATACGACCAGTGGCCCTAATATAAAGCTTCTATTTCATCTCATGGAATCAGTCTGGAAGTTCCACAATTTTGGGGATAAGAACATTGAACTCATGGTGCTAAAAACCTACTTTTGGGGGTTGCATCTATGGCGTTAAGGATTCATCAATATTTCCTTCTACAAGCCATGAGGACTTGTTATAATGTTTACGTGGGAAGCAAAAACCATACACAACATTTTGATTTTATTTTCCTTCTTGTGTTGACCCATTCTTTTATTTATTAAATGTGTTGACCCATTTTTTATTTATTAAATTTAATAAATACAGGTGGCGAGTCCTCATACGCCATTGACAGATGGTGAAAGTTTGAGGAATACCATCCCTATGTAACACCTTCGGTGTAATAACTGCAATACTAATATTTTTATTAGATTATCTCTAAGAATTTTTATCTTGAAAAATATTGACCAATTATAAAATTATTTGAAAGTTTGGGTAAATTTTAATATTAGTAAATGAAATATTTAATTATCATTTTTAATAAACAATTTTTAAAATTGTTTTATAATGTATATTAATGTGTCTTATACAAATATATTAACGTATAATAATGTGTAGTATGTATAAGAATATATCCAACATATTAATTTGTTTATGTTAATAAATTCATCGTATAAGTTTATAAGATTACATTGATTTATGAATGATTAATCTATATTACATTGTGTTTTAATACAAATACATAAGCTATATGATATTTAATATAGTTGATTATACGATATAATATTTGTATTGTTAATATCCAAAAGCATCACATTATAACATATATTTTGTAAAAACCATCAATAAAAATATAATTTCATGCAAACCGAATATGATGTGTAAATGTTTGCACCATGTGGAATTTTAACACAAAAAATTAATGGTAACATGATTTTGAAGTCTAGTTTCTAGACAAATGCATGTGGTGTTACCTTAGATGATGTGTTTAACACTTGTGACAAGGGAATCAAATGGGTTTAACACTTGTGACGATTAATGAGATCTCAACAGCTGATGGAAAAAGGGAACCACACGGGGTTGACTAAGTGAGCTTGTTTCATAGCACGATCATTCGCAAGATATTAAAGAATATCCCTAATTTCACTAAATATTGGAAAATACCCCCTAAAGTTGTACTGTTGAACCCCCCCTCCCAATATATGTTTCCAATTAAGAAAACCCATATTTTCACCATATATTGTATGTATCAATTTTATCAACCCATTTTTAATACCCCCTTTATATCATATTTTCATTTTTTGACAAACAAGATCTCTAATGCATCTTAGTATAAGAAAACATGATTCTAAATAAAATAATAGTATAATGCTAATAATTATCCCATCAGGATTGTAGAGGCGACTGATCAATTTGTAACGTTGGATAGTGGAAGACCCAACAACATAGTAATGGGTAGTAAAAGACAACCCAATCAAGAGATCAATGTAACAAAGAATGTAAAATATTGATATTCTAATAGTAGTACAATTTCTAGGGTGTCGAAAATAGTTTCTAATTCATTCATCTCATAGCTTCCTCCCTTCTATAGTACTATAGGGAAATACAACTTAAACATCTACTATTTTATTCTTCCCCCAAGGTTATGGGCCAGGGATATATAATGGATTTATCCCAGCATGACTTGAGGTAAAAGGAAAGATGAGAATTGCAATTGTTTCACACCACAACCTACCAATCTACCAATTTTATATCATGTAAATACCAGTATAGCCATAGATATCTCATGTTTTCTATAGGATTAAAAAATTAAACTCAATCAAAATGAAAATTTGAAACCCTTTCGTGGATGGAATTCCCTACTGTTAGCTCTCCAAGAAACTACTCAGTGGTTATGGCTGAGTATGCTTGGTAACTTAAGAATTCATTTACTTTCAATAAATGGACCGAGAGGAATACAAGAATGGCACAAATACAGACTGCTAACCCAAATAATTTAATAAGCCAGTGCTCTAGAAACTGTACATCAGATGATCAATAATAAAATAGACATATAGAATAATGCTCATTAAACCAAATACATCAAATCTGCAGGGTTTATAAAACCAAGTACATACATAATGCATGGCTATACTAAGCATCAAGAATTTCCTCCATCAAATAGTGAGCATAAACTAAACAATCCAACAGAGTGCAGAATAACAATGGGTAACAAAATCTGAGTACAACAACAGAGAAAACTGTGATTTTTTATTTGACTAGCAAGCAGACACAGGCCCAAGTCTCTCAACTCGATCCCTTTCAAAATTTTGGTTTTCAGGATTTATAGCCTTTACACAGTAGTCTTCAGATCCTAAAAGCGTGGATCTGGTTTAATTAACTAAAGCTAACTGAACAACAACATTTAAAAGACTTGAACTAATCTCTGAAATCAAGGAGATAACATTAAGTAAATCCTCTTCGATTTGTGCCAAGTGCTTGATGCAGAGGAGCTGGCCTTCGAAGGCTTGGTGTGCTGGGCTGGCGCATAACCATTGAAATCATAGATGTGACTGTCGACTTTCAGTGGCATACTTTGAAATAAAGTTGAACTTATTAACGATGCCCTACT
>LPNX010040975.1:374996-390962 GCA_001517045.1 Pseudotsuga menziesii
ATACAACGCAACCTACATTAAGGATCTAGTGCCATCAACAAATTGGAGAAAAATTATGTTGCTAAAACTATATGTGGCATTGATAGGTTAGGTTAGTTGTGCACTAAAAATGTGTCTAGATATCTAGCTAGTCTTCTTGAGGTCAAGTGTGATGAACAAAACATAGAAACCATGGCACATGCATTCACTAGGGGTTATTTTCCCTAGGAGATGGATATGAGTGCCATTAACATGTTCCATGCATATTGGATGGGTCTTGAGGCCTTATGAAAGTCATTTTGGTAGAGAAATATCATCCTAAGGCTACTTCAATTGGTTGATGGAAATATAAAACATCCTCGAGCCCTAAATATATATCCTTAGTCTCAAGCACCATCAACATGTTCTCATATCAAGGCATGGCAACATTGATAGGTCATTATCAATGGGGATGTAGAATTTGACAGTACATTTTGGTAAATTCCTTTTTGAGATCGAGTCGAGTACTGAATGACAGCGCCGTCGTTTATTGTGCATTTGTCCTGAGTCGAGTCAAGTATTGAGTAATTTGTCCTACGTAGCAAGTTCTACTTTCTCCATAGGTCTCTCCTCCCCTTGGCTGCTAGATTCTTTCTGAGAGGGGGTTGCTTTAGAATTGGTATGGATCGATGCAACTTTGAGCGTAGTTTCTAGAGTGGCTGCCTTTTGGTGGAGTAATGGGCAGGCCTTTTCTACTTCATTATCCATTTCTATCAGTTCGTGGTTTGCATTGGCACTGTTCCACCATGTAGGCTTCTGATTGGATTTCCTTTTGGCATGGGGTCTACCTTGCTTCTCTTCCCCAGGTCATGAACAGGTTTGTGATTAGGGCAAGAGGTGATTGTGTGCTCAATAGAAAAACAAGATTGGAAACAGAAGGTAACGCGCTCATAGTCAAGATTATGTTTCAACTTTCCACATATCACTTCAGGAAGGCTTTTGGAAAGATCCATTTCAACACAAATCCTTGCAAAGGTTGTCCATTGTCTTTCTGTTTTTTCAGGTCTGCAGTAACGAACTTTGCCTATGCCATTTTCAATCTCCACCAGTGTCTCAAGAGGCCAGAATTGTAGGGAAAGGTTAGGGTTTCCTTACATAGTGGAACTGAGGTTAAACAATTCACTGAGGTGTTAAAGGTAGGTTATTGTGGCTTCATTCAGAGAGCAGCTGATCCCTATCAGCTGCTGCATCAAACTCAACAATGGATAAATGTGGTGGACATGGGTAGAAATAAGCCCTCCTCCAATAGAAGGGGATTCCAGCTTTGATAAGCCTAGCTGTGCAGATCTATCAATGTATGCCATCAGTTAGAAATCAGCAAACAAGTCCATGCTTATGATAGGAATCAATTTGTGTGGGATTTGTGGCATCCTTTTCCACAGAAACAGTGCACCGAGCAAAGCTATGTAAGTCTGAAGATGAAACGACATTCTTAAATGACAATTTTCCCTTTACAACGACTGAAGGACTGATGGTGAATGGGAAAGAAGCAGCTTAATTTAGGTTCGAAGGTATCAATCCTTGGCTGGGCAATCTAGGCTTGAGGGAGTTTGACTCCATGGATGACATGGTATGAACTTGTAGGGGGGAAATGGAGATAGTTCTGTAGCAGCTAGGGAAAAACCCTAGCTGTGGAGAAGCATAGAGGAGAGCGTATCCATTTCTCTCAACTTGTTGGTTCTCATACTACATTTGGAATAATGAAATATGCTAGACAAAAATTTAGGGTTCCATCTCCTTATTACAAGTGAAAATTGGTAGAAGTGTATGAAATACACCCGAAATTGGCAGAAGTGTATGAAATACACCCGAAATTGGCTGCAATTTAGAATTAGAAAAGTATCTCAATATATGGCTAACAGGATGGATTTTCAAAAACAGAGCACTGTGATTTTGATTTAATGACTGGAATATCTGTATTGTGTGAGTAATTCTCCAGTTGCGACTGTTCATGAATTGTGTATGTGCCAAAGCCACACCAGATGTCATGGACGTTTTAAATGGAATTTTTGTTTTAACTATGTTATTTTTGTGGTTTTACAGAATGCTATGCTTACAACAAGACGGGTGCTTGAAATACTTGCTGTGCATTATGTTTCCCAGTGAATGGCATGGAAGCTTCTAAAAGGTATAAACTAAATTGTGATATTTGTATTTTTTGAATTTTCTTCTTCTCATGCAGCAACTAATTTAGTGTCTGTCCTTAATAATGACTTTCTATTCAAGAGATTGAATTAACTGAGTATACTTCCTGCTGCAGCTTAGAAATATTAATCAGAGATGTAGTTAGCCTAGAATGCTTCTAAGTGGGGAAAAAATAATTCAGGCCAATGGAAGCTCCTGTGTTTCCATTATTAGGTATACAAAGACATCAGTATCCATGTAAAAAGAATACATTGCCTATCGTTGCCTAGCAAAATTTTTACAAGAGATTTATTATAATATGTATGCAAAGACTTCATGTGGAAGAATTATGCTTGTTTTGAAGAGCACTATTTGATGATTTGATTTGAAGATCGGCAATAAAGGAATGAAAGAAGACAGTGGTTATTTTCATTAGCTATAGGTGTAATAGTTTGGTAATTTATAAGAGGGCTCTCTAATTTTCATCATCTCCTTGCTTGAAATTTTTTAGAGATACAAAACTTGTGCAAATCATAAAGAGTCATCACATAAACTCAACAACTTAAATATATCCCTATTTATCCAGTCAAAAAATGGGGCAAACTATCAATAGCATGGCATGCCAAGGTAAACTCATAGGATTTCACCGGTTATCCGCCCTTACAAAAGGCAACTTCGAGCATACCCTGGTACCAAACTTACAACAGACTAAAGATGGTGTGGACCTCCCTGGCAAGAACATGGGTACTTAGTGAGTGTAGAGTTATGTTTGTTCCTCGAGTCTAACTAGCTCAAAATCAAAACATCATCATATTAAGAGGGATATGATTTTAGACTCTACAATTGAGGGCATAGTGAACACTGTATAAGGCATACAAAATTGATAAGTCGGGTCCAACAGTTTATATAGTTCAGACAAGAGCATATTAAGAAATCAATGGCCCTCTAATAAAGCTAAGCATCATTTGATTCAGAGGATCCCTTTATAGGAATGCATACAAGTGCCTACTAAGCAATCAATGGTCCCCTAACAAAGCCATTATTTGATTCAGAGAATCCCTCTGTTTCTTGCATTGCAGGCCAGTGTTTATTTGAAGGGCCAAGTTTCTCAGCAACAAGATTGAGGATTTCAAAAAGCTAGATGAAAGTAAAGGTTTCGATCTAGTTTAATAAATTGCTAAAGAGGTTGCAAAGCTCCTATAAATTATTAGCATATTTAAGAATGGAGAGTATTGTCAGAAACATGAAGAAATCATCAAGGAAAGTGGGTGGGCATAATGGTCATAAGAAACCCTCCTTTTCTAAATTGGGCGATGAAGACAGCTCCTATAACAATTTCTTGTAAACTAACAATACAGTAATAAGGCCTGTATTCTCTACCCATTTTCATCTTATCTGATCTATCTAGATTATTATATTTGCTTGGAGAGAGTGGAGTAGTTTCTAACACAGGACATACCAATCTGCCAAGGGTTCAACATACTACTATGTGCTTGAAAATCCAAATTGAATAGCTTTGGCGCTTTTAGGACAAAGTCACATCGAGCTGCTTAAACTAAACTGGAGCTATGTTTCCACAATGTTGCATCGAGCCTCATTATTTTTTCTTAATGCATTATACAAAAAAATGATTCTCTCAAGTGGAAAATATTTAACAGCTCCAATCTATCCCCTACTTTGGGAGCGCATCTATGATCGTTGTTACTTGGGAGTTGATCAGAAATGGGAGAATAAACATGAATACTTCATTTAAAAAGATGTTCAAAGTTATAAGGAAGGTCCAATTCTTAAAGTAAGTTATCAGACTTATTTCTTTTGTTTGTTAGTTTACTTTATTACTACTCTTGCTCTACAGGTTGTGATTTTGTTTCAGTTGTATTTGCAGTTGTTAATTTTTATGTATCAAATCCTAACTTTAACATGGTGATCCTTAGTGAGTGTTAAAGTTGAAAGAGATGAAAATTATTTCTAGACTATTTCTGGACTTTTACTTCAATATTACCTTTGTATTTTAAATGTGCATTGAAGTACAATTTTTCTTATTTTATTAAAAACCCTAAAACTTTAAAAACCCCCCACCCCCATCCTCAACCTTCACCTATTTGATAAAATATATTGGGTGTGGGGAGGGGGATATTAGAAAAGAACAAACATAATATGCTTTCTCCCCCTATGTCCACCCTCATTTGATAGGGTCTATCCCAAGCCCTAGTATTCTTTGCCCCCTTAGGGTGAAATCCCAACCCTAGACATTCCCTTGAAGTTCCTTCAAGAATATAGCATCCAAGACAAAGAGAGAAAATATATAAGGAGAAGATTACAAGATGTCAAGTTCGTCATAGTACTACATCTCTCACTGAAGCTTGTGATCTATGAGGGTGGATATAAGTTTAATCAAATGACTCTCTTCCTTCTATTTATATGAGATGTGAGGGAATCCTACAATACAAAGTGGATGCAGTCCACTACAAGCAATTGAAATCTACACAACATAGGCGCACATGTGGAGAGATCCAACTCTAGGTGGCACATGTCAAGATCAGAGGCATGCATGCCCAACTATCAAAGCCACAAGCTTGAATGCTTCTTAAGTAAGGTCCAATGCTCCTTCTCCCAAGGTCTCCAATGATTCAATGCTACCTTCTAAGTATGTGGACATCCATTTCTACCCCACTTACATGATCACCCTTTGACCCATCTCGAAGTGTCCTCAAGTCAAGTACAACCTGCATGCAAGAAATCAAGTGTCCTCATGCCATCTAGGGCTCAATACTCTCCTCCAAGATGCCCAACACTCCCCCTACAAGGAAAGTCTTTCTCCTTAGCAAGTAACCACCTTGCATTTGCCGACTACATGAAGAATCCACCAAGTTCCATAGGCCTACAACACTCCAAGGAAGAATGTCGCGTAGGCATCAAGACAAGTTTTAACAAATCAATGAGCAAGCCAATTCCAATGTTTCTGTCCATCATAGAACAACCATGGGTCATCCATAGATCATGCACCTCACATCACATAAATCACCCCCAAGCATGGTGTAAACACTTTCGGAGTAACCTTGATAGATAACAAATGCTACCCATGTCCTTTACTGCTGCATGGTTATGTATAAATGTCTTCAAAGGAGCGACATAAAATTATTACAAATACAAGGACAATTAGGCTGTTAGATATTGCCAAACAAATTATGCAGGCTGAAGATTCAAGTCCATCATGTCAAAAGTCACATCCGCATAAGGTTTTAGGAAACTCAACAGCTCTGCCTTGGAATTTTACGAATGATTGATCAACCGCTGTGTAACTTCCAAGTTCCAACTAATTGTGAAGTCTAGCTGCAGAAATAAATCATGGATAATGTTAAAATATTGAGGGAACAAAGGACACTTTGCTCCATGCATGATTGCAGAAAAAGGACATTTACGATCTTGGAGGAGTATGGTTTTTCTGATGCCAGACTCGTGTTCCTTGCAGCCCCACACTTAAACATCCAAACTGGTAAACCCTAGGCATTAGTAGGGTTGCATGTTTACAGAAGTAATTTTTGATAAGCTTCAAGCCGCCCCCTTGGATTAAAATTTGGAGAACTTCATTTTCTTGTACATAATGATTGTTAAAAGCTCAAAATGATGATGAAAATGCTAGTGTGGCGAAGATTGTTTACTTGGTGCCTTATTTCAGATGGGTTCTACAATGAATGCCGAGGAAGCTAGAAAAATGTCAATGATATTCAATTCAAGCCATACTATTTCTGCTGTTTTAAAATGTTCTGTTTAAATATAAACATGTAATCAAATGGATCTTTTGGTACATCTACTTGGTAATAAATAATAGTTTGGCATGAATTATTAAATATGATTCTTATTATTCACGCTTCACTGGAACCTCAGCCACCTGACAAGAATAGATAGGATGATCTATATGACATAAATCTCTATGCAAAGAATTGAAAATGCTTACATGTTTGTGATAATACAATTTGGATGTTATCTTTTAGCATACTTATCTGTTAAAGTTGTTCATAAATTTTGTACAGGATTGTATATGTTTTGTGCCAAGTGATCTTCCAGCTTCAAGATCCCAGTTTCCTATTGAGGGGAAATGGGCTCTAGGGCTTCAGGTTTGTAATTTTGGTTTTAAAGTGAGTGTATCATTTTCCAGATATCAGTTCTGTCATGATGGTTACTTTCTATTGCAGGGATTTTAATGGTTACTTTATGTTTTGCAGTCTCAGGCTCATCTTCGTGAGATTATGCAAGAAGTTCTAAAAGTGCTTCAAGAGCTGGATGTTGGATGGAAGAAGATAGGACATTACAACATGAAATGCAGATGGTTTCCTGCTTTATTAAGGAATGTAGATTCTTCAATGAATAAACCTTTGCATGGAAACCATATTTTACAAGACGAATCTACAGGTGGAATTGAAGCTGATGGCATCAACTGTAGATATCCACCAAATGTAGTCAAGTTCGAAGTGCAGGAAAGTTTGTTTTATTCATTTTTTTGGATGATATGATTACTTTTTGAACAAATTACTTCTTTGCTTGTCAACCATTATCTCCAGCCAATAAACATTTGGGAATTGCTTAACATATTTTCGAATTCGACTTGACATTTTCCCTAATAGATGCAATGCTATTTTATTGTGTTGCATCTTTACAAAGCTAGAGAAGAGAAATATCTTCTTGATCTTCAAAGGGTGCAAGGGCCACATTTGCTCTTTCTTGACCTTTGTGCAGATTTTCTTGCTCAACTTAGAGTGCTTTGACATGGAAGACTTCCAGGATTTTTCAAGGATCAGGAGGTTCTAAGGAATATAATGGTAGTTTATTGGAATAGATGGTGGTTGATCAGGAGATTTTAAGTAATATAGTGGTAATTTACTGGAATAGATGGCAATGTGCAGTAATGAAATCTTTTGTATAATAGTGTGCTTTTCATAGCCTGTTCTGAGGACTTGAAAATGGAAGAACATAACTGACTTAACAGTAATAATCTCCTTGTTCTTGTTGTAACAAGGTTTCAATTTGCTTTATGCACTAGACAACAAAAATGATTTCTGGCTTAGAAATTTATGTGAGTTAAAGAAAGCTTTATTTCGTAGTACAACTTCAGTGCACCATAGCAATAAAATTTTGTTTAGTTCTGCCTTTTGTTTGCTTCATCGTAGACATTCCTCCTTTTTCTTCTTTCCTTTGCTTTGCTAAAAGTTGTTGTCATTTGCATTGTTGTTCTGTCTAAGTGACTCATTTATTTTTTATAACATGTAGTCTTCCTTGACATTCTATTGTGCTTGATTCTCTTGGCACTCCATTGTTCTTCTGCAAAACATGCAATTTGTATATTGTAAAAAATTACGATGGCATATTTTTAGTTTTTTGCCTCTCCCATTGTCTTCTGGTTGTGCTTACTGAAATTTATGGAAAATGAGGAAGTCACTGGTACAAGCTTTATCTGTTTAGCGAAACAACATCCCTTGGGTCCAAGAATGAGGACCTACTGTGGGTTGATTTAGTACAGTTTGTGCAATCTCCCGCAAGGCCATGTTTAGAGGAATGATTTATGAGGACGATTTGCCTCTAGTTCAAATATATGAGTAATATCAGCATCATTTCACTCTTGCCAAATCTACATGCCATGGCACACTTTAATCCTTAAGCTATTAAATAGTGACCTGTGTGTGGGAAACATAGGCTCCAGTATTTGCATATAATCTATGTCGACTCTAGTCTATAGGCCACATCTACCCTACCCTAGGATTAGCATTTTGTCACTCTATTGGTATGAATATGGGTGTTTCTTCGAATGTTGATCACCATTATTTGACCATCTTTCTTATCTTATTTATATGTCGTGTAGAAGACTAGTTGTATAAGAGTGCTTCCCCCTATTTTGTAAAGACTTTCTATATTGATATATAATTCATAGTATTGCAAATATTTTCAAGTTTTCAGTTATTTGACAAGTAATGCATGTCATTACTGTCATATGGATTATATTTTGTTTCCCGTTTTGTTTTGAACCCTTCGAAGCTGTTCAAAGATCTGCAATTGGCATTACCTGCTGTATTAAACCCAGATCAGATCTCAAAATAATATGTTGTCTTTTTGGAGCTATAATTTTTACCAGAACTCATATTTAAGTAATACCTGTTGCATTCGAAAGCAAGATGAGCAATTTTTTTTTGCTTATACAATTCTTTATATTTTGGAGATGTGACCAAAATTTTACATAGTGTAGAATTTCAGTTTCCAAATCACTACATCAAAGCCAAAGATGATGGTTTGTCTAATCAAAGCTAGAATCTTTTACAGAAGCCTCAAATCTGATTGCAACCCATTGTGCTAGAAAGTAGCCTTCAATAGCTTTCAAATCATTTTACTGAAGGTGTATTAGTTTGAAAGGTGTATTAGTTCGAAAGGTGTATTCCTGGGTTTGCATTTAAAAAAAAAAAACTTATACAGAGTGTGGATACAATGACGGCCAGGCGTGGATACAGAGACGGCTAGGTGTGGATACAGAGACGGCCAGGCATGGATATAGCGATGGCTTAGACATCTAACGAAATATAAAACATTGACTCTCTTGCAACACAAATTAGGGGTCATCTCTATTGCGACGGAATTGTTTCCACGGAAAAAAAAACACTTAGACGTGGCAATATCCATGCTTTTCCATGGATATTGCCACATTTTGTCGTGGAAAAATTGATCACTTGTACTAGTGAGCCCATGATTTGGAGGTTATTCCTCATCCCACCCAAATAAAATAACCCCCAATATTTTTATTGCTATGTCAAATTAAAAATCCCCCCTTTACCCCTTAATATAATGAAATATATTTTTGAGGTTTTTAGGAGTATTCAAACCCCCAACATGAATGGATGCGATATGACATTGCTTGTCTAGTGACCCCCCCCTGTGAGGGGCACACATGCCGAAGAGGGTACATGTTCTTGGTCTCACAGTTTCTCTCACCATCTCACATAGTTTCTTTCACCTTAATGCAATCTCATGGCATAAGTAAATGAATAAAGAGAGAGCTAGCTTGAAAATATATATGCCACATGCCACTTTCAATTTGTGCTCTACAAGCATCAATACAGGGTTTAGAATGAGCTATCATTGTTCCAAGATAGGCGTCTTATAATTCAAGGAATCCTTTCAGATAGTTATTGGGAAAGAAAACTTTAAAAATTGATTTTGATGGTGCGGAGATGTATGCATTGGATAAGGACTCATATGTCTATGGATCTTATATAGTTGGTGATTGAATATACTAACACAGAAGAGAAGGCCTTCTAAACCAATCATATTCTACTATTGTATAAATCCTTAGTGATGATGGGATATTTTGTTAGCTCTAAAATGCATATTTTATCAAGTGACATATAGAGCATTAAGTTATAATAGGTACCTATCTATCAAAGCTCACTACTATTTTAATATTAATGTAGTTCGTTCATTATTATGTTTGGAAAAAAAGCAATGCTACCTTGATCTAAGTCAAGAGTTATATTGAGTGTTTTTCATCTTATGAATATCATGAAGGGAGTCTTAATGAAGATCAAAACTTCAATTGACTTACATTCCCACATTCTTAATATTGTCACCAAGTATGCAACTAATTTTTATTTTTTTCTTAATCTTTATCATCTGACGTATGACCTAATGCAGCTCCCTTCACATTTCTTTTGCAAAGTTGGACACGTAATAACCATGAGACATAGGGGTCGTTGCAACAATATAGTATAATATTTGGGGAAAGATAAACATGTATTTCACATTAATTGATGTGGATATTCAAAATGGGATGGAGGTACTTTTAAATTTTCATTGCGATGTTCATATTATATTTAGTGTTGTTCATCTTATGCCATTTTTTTAGATGGAATATATCTTGGGAAACCCTCAGGTACTTTGCCTCATTTTGAGGGTTCGGGATTTGACCCCGAGGCCTTCTGCTTATGAATACAACTCTCAACCACTCTAGCTAACCCACCGGGATTTATGCTATTTTATTTATGTATTAGACTTTGAATTAATTTTTTTGTTTGGTTACATATGGTATTTGGAGTTTCTGACTTGCTTTATAATTTCACTTATTTTATGTATTGACATGCAATGTTATGAAAAAGAATAGGTACATTTAAACCAAAAAAGAAAGTACATTATATCTATTAGATTGTGGTTTTTAGTTGTTTTCATGTGAAGAAAGTCCTATAACATGAATGTATTGACTAACTCAATATAAGTTATATTCTCTATTCAAAGTGACAAAGCGCATAGCATATGTTTTTATAAGAATCAACCACTCATTACGACATGAATCATTCATGAATCTAAGTCATTTATGGATATGATGAAAGAGAAAAAAGGTTTAAAGAGATGATATCAATTTTCTTATAACACAAAGTTAAAATATTGAACAATATTGTGACAAATAACAATATTTAATTGTTTAAATAATAACATGTTACTTTATAAAAATAGTCTCCTTAGTTGTCTCAAACATTGTAACTTAGTTGGTTCAAACATTGTAACTAAAACGAATTCTCCTAAGCAAGATAACATTTCCTTTGTCCATTAAGAACACTAGACTAGTTTCATTAATACCACTAGTTAATACCAATCCCACAGTAATGAACCATGGGATTTTACAATGTAGTTTATTATTACTAAGAAATGATGTTCGTCCCTCTTTTTTATTATTTTACGTGTGGAATACTTGCGTTATTATGTATAAAATTATTATTATACATCAAACTAAATAAATATAGTTCATTTTTTTATTCTTGTATCTTAATTTATCAATCTTCAATTGTCTTCTTCACTCAAATAGCTCCCTCCATCATTTCTTTGACATACATTGTTCCTTCATCTCACAGAATAGTCCATGTGCTCATTCTTCTCATCCAATAAATAATGTTGCAGTTGGGCCCCACAACAACACAAATTGTTTTTACCCAATAATACGACTAGTAACAAATTTTATATCCATGTCATATTTTTGACATTAGAGGAAATTTCAACTCAAAATGGGCCTCCCAAGGAAAATTAATAAAATAATAGTTAAATTAATAAAATAATATTTATTAATTTCGGAGGAAGAAAAGAAAAAAACTATTTTTTTGTTCGTATTTTCTACATATCTCCCTGTGTCGTTACTCAAATTTCAATTGGGAGATCTCATTGGATGCGGAATTTAATTGCACATCCAACAAGCTCTCCTACTTAACACATACATGCGGTTTGGATTATGTCCACTCAAGTGAACTTGGCTCCATACTTTAGGGACATGTGATTCTAGTATTGGATACTTAGTAACAACATAAGTGTGCTTTCTTTCTTGATACTAATGTGTCTTAGCCTTACACCTTTTCTTATGTTCGATTTCAAGTTGAAGAAGCAACCCAAGGTTCTCTTGTTCTCAATGGTGCTACTAATCTGAATCAACATAACCATACAGGTTATTCTTCTAATTCGTATCATACTTGAGCCCATTTTCAACTATACCCTCCAATGTATGCTTTGCAACCAGGTGAGCATGTCACGGATCTATCAGGAACTGGCTCAGGTCGTTCCTAGAAAAGCATGTGTCTGGTCTTGTACTCGTCAGGCACATCAAATCATCTCACGATACATCATGGAATCAACCGTCTCTAATGAAACCAAACACAATATCTTCAGGTTTGATGCCATAGCTGTGGCCATGGAATTGTGGTCCATCATCCCGAAAGCCTTCAGGATCTATATGTCCCTTGTTCAAGGTAGATTCCATTCACACTCTGCCACACCTCTATGCCTAGAAGGTAGTGCATCATACCCAAGTCCTTCATCTCGAACTTGAAAGCAAGTATCCTTCTTGAAACTTTAAATATTTCCTCTTTTCATGTCAGGAAAAGGTCATCGACTTATAACAATAGCATCACTGGTATTTCACCTTCAACCTTGAAGAAAAGTTTGTAATCTTATTTACTCTCAGTAAATCCTAGAGCCATCAGTAATCTCTCAATCCTATCATACCATGTCAAACTTCAGGATCTTTTGCAGTCACTTCCTCAGAAGTGTAACATCATTCTCCCTATGCCTTTCGTACTATATTGAAACATTTTATACTGGAATGACAAGTAGATTCCTTTTCTACTAATATTTTATGTATCCATCTATGGTCACTACATACCAATATCCTATATCTTGAACCATTTGAATATTTCTTCTCACACCCATATGTGAGCTAATTGTCATCCTCTATAGGATTTCATCTTCAACCTTGTAAAAAAGGTTAAGATATTCATCACTCTAGGTGATATTCAAGATCCTCATGTAGGTGTTATCCCATGAGTGCCTTCTGAGCTCATACAAGGCCTTATTTCATTCTCACACATGATTCTGCATGTCATGTGTTCCAACTCCCAGTGGCTGCAAATGTCTCTTTGTAGTCTATGCCTTCTTTCTGTGAGAAGCCTCATGCTACGAATATTTCCTTGTATCCGATGATATTGACATATACTACATGTTGGACCTTGTAGACCCATAAGGAAGACACTACGGACTTCCCTTCAGGTCTTGATAATGTATCCTAGACATCATTCATCTTGAACTAATGTTTTCCTTCCCTTTCTTCTTGGCTACTTCTTCATAGCTAGAAGGCTCTTCATCAATAATGTTGCTGAATAGTGCCACATAACTTAGAGTGTGTTTGAGGCACCTTGAAGTCTCATCATGCTATTTTTCATTTTGGTTTATTTCTTGTGCCCAATTTTGTCTTTATCTATCGAGGTTAATCTACCATTCTCTTTATATCTATCTAAATATTGTTGGAGTGAAACTTGAACTTTTGTCACTTGTTCTTCGGAACAAGTCTCATCCTTATTTTCTTCTAGGAGATTGTGCATGATATTTCCTACAATTTAAATGCACCAGTTGTATGGTTATAAACATTTCATAAGGCATATTCATAATGTAAAATTCTTATGCACAACTATCTAATCATGCAACCACCATGCAACTATTTTAGCCAATACAACATTCATTCATATATGGTATTCACAGAAACTTTCCAGATGCCTTCCATCTCTACCATAACATTATTGAGATTGTGAACTAATCCCAATATGTCATCAAAGAGGCCCATTTCATCCTATATAAGTAGCAATGGTGTTGTATATCACTATAGAATACTTACCCATAACATGCATAGTAGTATATTGTTCATTAATGAAGACATTCTATCATGCATAATACATTTCACAACTAAACCATATGATATAAACAACTAGATATATATGAAAATACAATTCAAATACTTATCTTTATTTGTTTTGTGGGTAGACCCCTTCTTGAGCCTTCAACTTCATCATTTTATTCATTCATAACATCATCATTTCTTATCCAAATGCTAATATGGATAAGAGGTTCTTCAAGAATTGAGTCCTTCGTGTTCCTCATCACTTGAGGGATATTCTTTGAATTGTGAGAGATTGACCTTTAGTTGCTCCCATATTCTCTTCTCTTATTATGAATCGAGATGCTTCTTGTGTGCACACTTCCCAGAGTCTGATGAAGGTAATCACTTCCTTCTGGCACACATTCCTCGAATGAATGAATCTTGTGATCCTGGGAGGCCATTCAAGGTGGTTGTAACAATATCTTATTCTTCTTCAATTGCTTCATCATAGAATTGAACACTTCATTTTGGTGTCCTCAAGGATGACACATGAGGGATGAGATGATATTTAATAGAATCTACAATGATTCCCTTGTCTCTATCCTTAGCCTCATCTCCATTTGGATCCTAGACATTTCTTACTAAAATACAGATCCAAGTCAATTTCTTAAAGGATCATAGAGGTCCTATACTTCCATACTCAGAATTTGTCAGCTTAACCAAGATTGTCATCAAGCTGGCATGATTAGTCATTTTAAATGAGAACCTCAAATGTAAATATAAAAAATTTAGATCTTACTGAATTGAGGTGTCCATCTCGGTTTCGGAGCTCACTGATCTAGGGTTTGCCAGAGAAACCCTAATTTTCAAAACTTAGATTTTCAAAATTATAATTGGATAGAAAGATGGGGCTCTTCAAGGAGAGATGTCCAATGTACTCCTTTTCTTAAAAAAGTGGAGGGAAGCTCCCGGAACAGGAAGCCCTAGTTTTCCAATTTCTTCTACAGAAATGCTTGATATTGCTTCTGCAATATCTCTAAAATTATGGCTCCTATGTGTCTAAAACATAGTACCGCGGTAGAATTTTCTGTCCTATTTATAACACCGCAAGTTAGAGTATAATTGGTTTCACCAATTGGGACTTATGTGAGTTTTCCCAAGGTGACTTATTTTATAATTGTTTAGAATATATAACTTGTACGAACTTCCACATGTCACTCATTCACATTCAGGGTCTAAAACCTCTACCAGAGAAATTGCATTCCATGTCTTATCTAGAACATCTTGATAAATTTTCTTTGGACCTTCGTAGCTCAAGATATAGCAATTATCCCTATGTCACATGTTTAAGGATGAATCATGGGAGAGGATGAAACCTTGACTTGGAGGAATCATATCTCCTAGTAGTGAATTTGAGGCTAAAACGTTTACATATGGTTCATCAGGAATTTATCTTCAGCCTGTAAATTTTTTGGCTCTTGATCCTTCTCCAATATCGCGATATAGTGAATGTACAAAAAATACTAGTTTTAGTATTTTACGGTTTTCAAGCATGAAACCTTAATTTTCATTTGCTTCTATTGCAATTGTATTTTGGTTGTACATTGAAAATTATCTAATTCAAACACTGATACCACCAATAGATGTGCCCTAGTGAGGTGAGTTAGCCTAGACCTCCTTGCTTGATGATCTGTGGTGAGAACACTTTCAACTAGGAAGCCCTAGTTCCCACAGCTGCACAATGTCTTTTTCTTAGGTTAGCTCTGATACCATGTTATATTTTTATCATTTAATCAATATTGTCTAGGATGTTATCTAAGAGAATAACATGCACAACAATAATCTAAAGAGACAAGAGACATAAATATTTTTCCTCGGGGAAACCATAAAGGATAAAACCCCACAACTTCCTCAGAGATAGAATGTGCACGGATAGCAAAGGTAAAACCCAAAGATACAAATATGATCTCTAACAGCTGTTCTCTATCTCAATTGTGCGAGATACTTCTCTCTCACTCATGCGCTACTATTGAGTAAGTGTTTGTGTCAAATAGAGAGTCTCACTCTCTATTTATACTTGTTTTCCACTTGGAAATTACTCTACAGGGCCGACCTCACTAGGAGATTCTAATAACCCTAATACAACTTATTTGTGGGGACTATTTCACCGAATTACAATGGAGGGTTAACCTCAACTCAATTGTGGGGACTATTTCCCTGACTTACAACAGAGGGTTAACCTTAATGAATTTACTTTATTATATTAACAAATCTCCCAATCGGAGGAACAAATATCTCCATCAAGGTATAATGACATACATCAAGAAATAGACAAGTGAATACATTTTGAAGTTACAAATACATCAACACTTTTCAGTCACAGGGGCAGTGAAATCAAGAATGAATTGATTTCTTGAATTAACCATGTTTATTTAATTTAGGTATTTTTAATATTTAACTTAGGAACTTTTGACTTGTTCCTATTTGGAATGTTGTAGGTATTTTAATATTTAATTATCATTAGTAATAATAATAACATATGGATCCTTTCCTTTATTTCTTATAGCTATTAGTATTATTACTATGTTTACTCTTTGTACATATCATGCATAAATTATACATACATACATACATACATACATACATACATACATACA
>LPNX010040975.1:390979-403576 GCA_001517045.1 Pseudotsuga menziesii
TACTAATAGCTATAATAAATAAAGGAAAGGATCCATATGTTATTATTATTACTAATGATAATTAAATATTAAAATGCCTACAAGAGTCCAAATAGGAACAAGTCAAAAGTTCCTAAGTTAAACATATATATATATATATATATCATTTGTTAACATTTTATCCTTAGGTATCATATAGCATGATCCCTAAACTTACGACACTTTGTTTAATAAGGCCTTCAAGTAGGGGTTAGGTCAACTAGGTTAGGAAACTTTAAACCTCCTTGCATGTTGGATTCCCTCGTATAACATGGTAGTTCTTCAATATTTGATTAGATATAGAAATTCGAAATTCCATTTAATCAATTAAGAATAAGTAAGATGAGATAATTTTTTACATGAGTTGTTTTCACTCGACATAGTTAATTCTTTTCAATAAATCCTAATGCTAATCCAAATCCCATACTCAATGCTAAAAACATGGAGTTACAAACTTAGTGCAATTTCAAAGGTCCTCGCTCAACACTAATTCTAGGATGTACTTTTAGGATACACGTAGGGATACAATGGCCAAGGATCTGATGTTCCAAAGCTTATGCTCAACATCAACTTGGAAGGCTCTAGGGATTATGCCCAACACTTCCAATTTTATATTTTTGTGTGCTTCAGAGCTTCATGCTCAACACAAAGGTTTTCATAACTCGTGTTTTATAGAGCTTCTCACTCAACACAAATATAAACACTCATGTGATCCATAGCTTCTCACTCAACACAAACATCAAATACTCATGTGCTCCAGAGCTCCTTGCTTAACACAAAACATCCCATCAACTATGTGCTTCAGCGTCCACGCCCAACACATGAAATCGTATATAAAACATATGCAATTGGATTATGCCCAATATATCAAACAAATCATCATGTTCATGTGCAGTGGGGTATTAGACCCAATATACCAACTAAACATCAAAGTAACATCATAATCACTTGGGCTTATTCCCATAAGTGTTAGGTCAAAATTCATGATATTACATCCCTCCCATCTTAGAACAACATTGTCCCTGCTGTTCTAGGGACTCGAATTGAAATCATGAAACAAGGAAAGGTAAGCCTTTCTCATGGTCGATTCATTCTCCCAAGTATCCTCATTGGCCTCGAAGTGCCTCCATTTAACTTTCAATTGAAATATGGTGCACTTCCTGAGCTGCACCTCTCTCTTTTCTAGTATATGAAGGGGTTTAGGGGAAAACTCCCCTTCAAGTTCCACCTGTAATAAGGACCAATCAACCACATGTTTAGTATCATAAATATATTTCTTTAATAAATATGCATGGAAAACATTATGGACTCTTATGTGAGTGGGTAACGCTATTTCATAAGCCACTAGCCCTCTCTTGGCTAGTATCTCAAAGGGTCCACAAAATCTAGGTGCTAACTTACGACACCTTCCCAAGCTCAGCAAGATTCATTTTGATTTTACTTTGAAGTAAACATGGTCACCTATTTGAGAATATTTATGTTTTCTTTTCTTATATGCGTATCTTTTCTCGTGGTCTTGTGCTTATTTAAGGTTTATCTAGACCTTGGTAACCAATTGTTCCAGGACCTTTAGTAAGTCAGGCCCTAACATGAGTTGATCCACCGAGCTATCCCAAGTAACCAGTCTTCTACACTCCTGTCCATAGAGTACCTCAAAGGGACTCATCTTGGCAGAAGTCTGGTATCCATTTTTATATGCAAACTCTTCAAGATGCAGGTAATATTCCCACTTGGTGGGGTTTTTCATGACATACATCCTAAGAATGTCCTCTAAAATCTCGTTGACCCATTCAGTCTTCCCGTCTCTCTACGGGAAATAATTAGTAATAAATTTCAACTGCATATCTAATCCAGAGAATAAGGATCTCCAAAAGTTCTCTATAAACTTAGTATCTCGATCCAAGATGATTTCCTTGGGTATCTCGTGCAATCTAAATATCTCCTTTATGAAGATGTTGGAAATGTATACTTCCTTGTAGGTCGACTTCACTAAAATGAAGTGTGCTTCTTTTGACAATTTGTCAACTACTACAAATATAGAATAATTTTGCTTCTTAATCTTAGGTATACACATGATAAAATCAATAATAATGACCTCCCACTTCTATTATTGAATGGGTAATGGCTGCAACAACCCGGAAGGATGCTAGTGCTCAGCTTTGACCAGCTGACATTCTTGAAATTTTGCGATAAAAAACGCTAAGTCGACCTTCGATTTAGGCCAGAAAAAGTGTTTCTTAACTGCGTATATCATCTTTTGATATCCCAGATGCCTCAAGTAGGGTGTCCAGTCAGATTCCATGAGGATGTTGGCCCAAATGTCCCCTCCTCTGGAACCTACAATCTCTCCTTGGACCATAGAAATTCTATTTCATCTACCTTGTACTCTTTTTGTTGTTGAAAAAACCTATCCCCTTGGATCTTCTTGAGGATTTCAACATAGAATGGGTCAACTCTGTTGGTCATTTTAATCCTCTCATGCAAATCAGAATCAGTTTGACTTAAAGTTAGCTCATATATCATATGAGTTCGTCAGCTCAAAGCATCAACAATTCTGTTCTCTTTTTCCTTTATATTCTTTACCTAGAAATTATACTCACCAAAAAAATCCAACCATCTGGCTTGCCTGACATTTAGATCTTCTTCCTCAAATAAATACTTCAGGCTCGTATTGTCCATCTTCAAAAGGAATTTCTTTCCCACGAGGTAGTTTCTCCACATCTTCAAGGCGTGGATGATGGCCGCTAACTCAAGATCATGGGTGGAGTAGTCATTAGAGGAAATTTAAACTCAAAATGGGCCTCCTAAGAAAAATAATAAACTAATAGTTAAAATAATAAAATAATATTTATTAATTTTGGAGGAAGAAAAGAAAAAAACTACTTTTTTTGTTCGTATTTTCGACATATCTCCATGTGATTTTACTCAAATTTCGATCAGCAGAGCTCGTTGGATGTGAAATTAAATTCCACATCCAACGAGTACCCACTTGGCATACTTTTGGTGTACCGTACTATCCCAAAAACAATAAATACCTGAAAATACTTGATGATGATGTCATCATCACATTTTTTCAGGTATTTCTTGTTTTTGGGGTAGCATGGTGCATCAAAAGTATTTTGAATGGGTACTCGTTGGATGTGTAATTTAATTTCTCATCCAGAGAGCTCTCTCGATCGAAATTTGAGTGAAAGAACAGGGAGATATGATGAAAATACAAACAAAAAAGTAGTTTTTTTATGATACTTATCCCCAAATTTATATTAAAAATTTGTTTAAGAGCTATACGGTATTTCAAATTTAAATCAATTTCATTGGCCCATTTTGAGTTGAAATTTCCTCTAATGCCTGCTCATGTTCCTTTAACTTTCGTGATTCATACCAGATCGCTTAATTGTTCTACAAGAGGACTCCTCTGAGCCCTTCCTTGCTTGCATCAATGAAAACAATGAAATCCCCATAAGATCTGCAATTCGTAGTATCGATGCGGTCATCAAAAGCTATTTAATATTTTGAAAAATTTCCTCACACTTGGTTGTCCATAAGAACTTATTTTCCTTCTTTTGCAAAGCAGGCATTGGACAAGCTATCCTCAATAAGTTCTCAATGAACTTCTGGTAATAACCGGATAATCCCAAAAAGGATCTAATGTCGGTGACACTAGTATGGTTAGGACAATCCTCTATGGCTTTAATATTTTTTGGGTCCACTGCTATCTCCTTCTCGGAGATGATGTGACCCAAGTATTGTATCTGTGGTTTGTAAAAATCACATTTACTAAACTTGGCGTAGAGTTGGTGTTCCCGTAACACCTTTGTCACTATGCGAAGGCATTCCTCATGTTCCTCTTTAATCTTAGAGTAAACTAGGATGTTGTCTATAAATACCAAAACAAATTTATCCAGGTATCTACTGAATATATTGTTCATCATACACATAAAGTTCGTGGGTGGATTGGTCAACCCGAATGGCATCACTACAAACTCGCAGTCATTGTACCTTGTATGAAAGGAGGTTTTATGAATATCCTCATTGTGAATCCATATCTAATGGTACTCATATCACAGGTCGATATTAGAAAATATCTTGGATCCTCCTACTTGATCGAAAAGTCATTGATCCTAGGGAGTGGGTATTGGTTCTTGATAGTCATTTTGTTAAGATGACAGTAATCAATGCACATTCGTATTGTACCATCCTTATTCTTTAAAAAAGTATTGGTGCTCCCCAAGGGGACACACTCGGTTAGATATATCCTTTCTCAATCAACTTCTGCAACTACAGTTTGAGTTCCACCAATTTTGGTGCGCTCATGCGGTAAGGGGCTTTTGAAGCTGAAACTGATCCTAGTATCAATTCTATGGAAAAGTTTAAATCTTGTTTCGGTGGTAATCTTGGGATTTCCTTAGGAAATACATCCTTGAAATCTACGAGAACTAGAAAGTCCTCAATGTGATGTTCTCTTCCGTATTCTATGTCCTCTATTTTCACTGTAAACAATTTGTTTCCTTTCCTAAAGCAATTCTTTGCTTGTAAAGAAAATATCAGCGTTGCGGAAATTTTCTTAGGTATGAATTGAATATTTACTTGATTTCCTTGGTTATATGTACATAATATTGACTTGTGTAAGCAATCGAGCATGACATGGTGCTCTTCCAACCAGTCCATGCTGATAAGTATATCATACGATCCTAAGGGTAGGATGTTTAGGTTTAATCTAGTAGGAAAATCGTTCATGTTTACCTCACATTCTTTAACTATTTCAGAAACTTTATGTTTAGTACTTGTGGCTAATTTCACAGGCCAAGTTTTATCATGTTTAACTTTTCCTAGTTTACATACATCAACAATTTTAGGTGATACATAGCTTTGGCAAGCACCGGGGCCAATAAGTATTGAAATAGAAGTGTTTAAGATATTACCTTCTATCTCAGCCATGGTATCCTAATGGTATTCATTTAGGCCATCCAAGGTTGCATAAATCCACAGTTTTATAGATATATCTTCTATCGTTGGTTCTTCTTGTAAGTTGTACAAGACTCCATTGGTATTTTTCTTATAGTCTCGGGCATAATGGGGCCCTTGGCATTTCCAACATTTTATTTGCAGTGGGATAAAATTGCCTCCCCTATTTGTTGCTGCCTTGTTAGCATTTGGAGCTTGTACATATGGCTTTGTACTTGTTTCTTTGAAGTTTTTGTTGGCTCAAAAACTGTTGTTCTATTTTCGGTAAGGTGGTGGGTTGAAACCCAGTTTGCGGTTGTCCGAGAAGGTCCTAGACCTATCTCTGCTTCTGTTGATGTTCTCTTTTCACAAATGTCCATTCTCATAGCAAAGCCTAGCTTTGTGTAAGGTGGTGTCAAATGTTTTAGGCATGTCAAATTGAATCCTTTCCCAGAAGTTGGAAGGAAGACATCTTAGAAATTGTTGCAATTTTACTTTCTCATCCTTTATATAAGGTACATAATGTAACAGATCCAAAAATATGTTAATGAATGCATCCATAGTCATGGAATCCATCCTTAACTTGTGAAACAATTTCATATTTCTATTGAAGAACCTTTCCAATGATGTATTTATCTTGGAAAATATTTCGAAAATTACTCCATCGGACTTCTATTACCTCATCTTTCTTGGTATGCTTTAGGTCTCTCCACCATCTAGTCGCTTTTCCATTTAAATTATAGATGGCTAGACGGGATTTCATTTTACTAGAGTAGTTATGAACACAGAAATATTTTCTCATCCCTAAAATCCATTCTTCATCTTTCTCCCCTGTGTTCATCTCTCCTTCATAGGTTGGGGATTTTATCTTCCTGAACTCTCCCTGGAGATTGTCATTATTTCTCTGTTTCTTTCTGCAAGGATAAAGAGAATCATCACTAGAAGGACTATGACAATCTATTTTTGGAGCTTCAAGGGTATGCTCTTGTTTTCCTTCTTCTCTTTGGCTGCTATCACATTTATGATAGAATTATTTCTTGAACATGTTGGTTGAATGAGTGGGTCTTCCCTGTGGGATTCATCCCATCATGTTTCACAACAAAACTTCATTAATTCCTTGTTTTTCTTTCTTTCATTCAAATTATCATCTTTGAAACTCTATACGTCTTCTGAAGACTTTGTATGGTTTCCAATATATTAGAATTTAGTTCCACCACCAATTCTACTTCTTGGGTGGGGGTATTCAACCTTCCTTGTCTGGTGTTGTCTTCTTTAGTGTTCATGATATGAACTATTCTTTTAAATCCTGCAATTGCATACTTTTAAATAACAGGATTTTTTTTTTGTTATTTAACCAAATTTAAAACATACTTTATTTTCTACAATGAATGTCTGGTATGCCTATTTGGTCTCTTAGTGTTGAAACTGGGCTCTGATACCACTTGTAATGTCCCCAAAATTTGATTTTTTTTTTAGTAGGCTATTTAATTACTACCTGAACTAGACATTTACTATTCTTAAGCAGAATGTGTCGAACTTTGTTCATGGAACCGAGTTGTCGTAAGTTGTTCTTACTCTCTTCTAGATGTTTTCCCCGATGTGGTTATTAATGTAATTCTATATTTACTTTCATTTGAGTTAGATGGTTACGTTGTTCCTTGTTTGTTTCTTGTCATTTATTTACATGTATATGTGTGTTCAATTCATAGATTACTTACTTGTTATACGTTTTTTTACTGGTCTATGGAAAATCCTGACTTAACTTGTATTGACAAGGGGTGGAGTGGCGGGACTTGTATCCCTTGTAGGATCACTTGGAGAGGTAACTAGTTTTTACTTGACCTTACATGGTTTACTTAGTTCATATTGAACTAATGCATCTCCTTCTTTGTTTTGTGCAAGTGTACTAGATGACAGAAAACTTGTGACGATAACTAAACAATACCATACTACCTATGTTGAAATTCTTCATTTCCTTTGAAGACAACAAGACCAAAGTCCTATCCTAGAATCTCTTATTACAATTGTTAGCATTATCATTTATTCACGGTTGGGTTTATTTATACTTATTTCTAAATTGATTACCATTATCACTTATGGTTCTAAGACCTTAATTAAGCTTCAAACCCATGCTTAATATTTCTATGGTTTAATTGTTATGTGAAAGGCTTAAGATATTAGATCTTAGCCATATGTTGATTATGCTTTGATACCATATGTTAATTGTATGTTAATCCATTCATGGCATATTCCATATGCCATGAATCTTGGCTTTACCCTAATTCAACGATGCCAATGATGGGGGTTATAATGTGCATGGATTTACAATTACCAAGTCGTGATTGCAGATATGAAATTATAGGCAGAGATGTAAAAAACAACGTTGATGGTGGAAATGATGGCAGATTAAATGCCCCTCAGGATATGTGGGTCTCAATCCCTAATCTTGGAAAAGCATGGAAGTTTGGGTCATTTGGCATTTCATTGGGTGAGCTGCTGCTTGGCTCTCTGGTTTGTATCATGGCGTGAGGTCTATCTTGCATCTACATTTTGGAAGGTATGCCCTTCACCTAGTTTAAAATGTTTGTTTATTGTTGTTTCGGCATGAAGGATTGTCATAATTCACACATCTTGTTGGACTTTGTTTACACGTAGCAGGGTCTTTCAAGTAGTTGATGCATTACCCTTCATGGGTAAGACCTGTATAAAACAAGCCTAAACTTGTTCCTTTGCATGCGTGTGTTTTGACAGAGATTTAAGCTCGTTGCTTGATGAATGAATAGTTGTGTGGGTTAGGGGTTTCGATTGTGTACAGGTCTTTTGTAAATAACAAAAAGCATCCATAGATGCATATACAGTTTGGGGTTTTTTTGTTGGGTTTGGGTTTGGCACATTTAGGCCATGACTAACATGATTCCACTCTATAATAATTTTTGGGTTTATATCTTTAACTCGTGACTATGATGATTTAATGCAATCTCTATGTTTTAGTTAAAAATGCTAGGTTTTGAATACTGACAACACCATTGCTTGCAATGGTGCATTGATTTGGAAATATGACTGTGTAGTTCTTTTTATTTTTTTCTTATAGTATAAATTATAGTGTTTAAGAATAATGCATTCACTATTGTGTATCAATCGTGGTAATGGTTCTTGCTTGAAAAGGTTTTTACTTTGTGTAAAGTTGATATCTATAGTTTAACTTCTCATTTGGGTATTCTCCCGAGTTGTTTGTGATTTAGAGCCATTCCATTGCTGGCAAGGGAAATCTTTCTTTTTAGATTAGCAACTGAGTAGGTATTGGTGAAATGTTGATTTATGGTGATTTACGATTCTGTTACTTGACTTTTTATTAAGTTTTGGGGATGGCCATGAATTGTGGAATTAACCTTACGCTATGGAGGTCATTGCTATGATAGCGTAGACAGTGGTTAATTTTTTTATGGTTTATGTTAATGGATTATTTCTTTGTTTCTCGGCCATGAGCCATGAAATTCTTACAACGTATAAATTTTGTTGGAATTTAGTGTATTGAAACATCGAAAAGGAAATGAATTCGATTTGTGGTTAATTCTTCTTGTATCCAAATGTTAAAAGTGTAGATTGTATAGAATTGTTATGTTTTCAACATTAAGCTAGCACTATTAGGATCTTTAACTAAGATAATAACAAGCACATCAATCAAACACAAGAGACAATGAACACAATGTTTTTCCTCAGGGAAACCATAAATGGAGAAAACCCTGCAACTTCCTCAGCGATAGAATCAGCACAAAAGGTAAAACCCCAAAACACTAAGATGCACTCCTGATAGCAGTAACCTTCTTCTTCTCTAGCCCCGGTGTCTTATACTTCCTCAACTATGCGCTACACTTGAGTTTGTAATGTTAGAATAATCAAACCCATAGTATTACCCACTTAGACATTAATTCATTTATTTTTGTCTTATTTGCCTAGTTCATGAGTCCCACCATGTTCAAGTTGCTAATTGCCTATCCATAGAGGTCAAACTTTCCATCTTTGACTCATGTAGTGCTTGGGAAATCCTTAGGAATCAAATCTTGTTTATTCCTGGCCTCCTAGGTGCCCTTCTGCTTTTTCTACTTTGTTGACTGCTTTTTCAGTTTTTAAAGCACATAAGGAAAGCAAGACTAGGTGAGGTGAACCTGTTTTATTCCCCTTTCATCCTCCGCTCTTTCCTCCATGCAAAAGCATGTATGAGCTGCCATTTCACCACTCATTATATTTCCCATGCGCCCTTGCCAATTCATGAGCCTCATGACAGATTTGGGATCAGCTTTTTACACCTATGGGGGATTTGCCTATTTTGGGTAAGCCTGCTTTATGCTAGATTTGGATGCTTCCTCATGCATTCGATTTATTCATGTATTATATTTATTCAAAAGCCTATGATATTATAGGGTTGGATATTGTACACTGACTTAATATAATTTTGTGTTACAGCTCCATTTTTAGTCTCCATTGTTGACAATTTTGCATGATCAATTGTAATTTGTTGTGAGTGAAATTAATCTATTGCTGGTCATAATTTATACATGGTATCAGAGCCATTGTAGGTTGTTACTCTCCTTCAAAAATTGTTTTGCAGGTTCGACATCAAGACTGGGAGCCTTCTACTAACAGCCGGGACAGATTTTCTAAAGCTATGGATTCACAGAAAACTATCCTCACTCCCTTCAACTATTTTGAATGGAAAGAAAAGATGGAGATCTTGTTGAGAGCGAAAGGCCTCTACAGGGTGACTATGGATATAGAAGCAGAGCCCAATGCTGCTGCAGAGAAGATCAAATGGCACAATCAGAGAGATGAGGCCTATGGCCTCCTATGTTTCAGTATTTCCCGAGACCTCCTTTTCCATCTCGATGGATTAACTTCATCGGATCAAGTATGGGAGAAAATTTCTGAACTCTTTGGAAAGACAGATGAGATGAGGGGACACCAGATCGAAAATGAGCTGATTTCCCTGAGTCCCAGTAATTTTGAATCACTACAGCTATACTTCTCCAAGTTCAAAGCACTAGTTTTGCAGCTGAAACAGTGTGGTATTGAAAAGAAAGATGATCAGCTCATATTGGCCATCCTCTCGAAGCTAGGACTTGACTAATCATTCTTCGTTTCGACCTTCTATGCCACAAAACTCACAGCTCGAACCTGGAAGATGCCCAGCCTTGCAGATTTCATGGAATCTCTCACACAAGAACAAGACAAGCTGGTGATGATGGGCACCATCAAATCATCCAAAGATCAAGCTTTGATTGCTGGAGATTCGAAGGTGGATTCAAAAAGCAAGAAGAAAGCTAAAAATCCACCTGAGAAAGGAAGAGACAAGAAGCAGTCTCCAAAGGATCAACAAGGTCCCAAGAAAAATACCCAGAAGAAGAAAAACAAAGGTGATATGAACAAGTGCTCATACTGTTCGAAGGGCAATCACACTGAAAGCTCTTGTATGAAAAAACAGATTGATATGATAACCAATCTCCTGGAGAAGAATGGCATCTCCCTTCCAGAAAGCTCAAAGAAGAGAGAAGGAGGATCAAGTTTCAATGACAGAGAGAGATTTCATGCTCTAGTTGCTAGAACATCAAGCTCACCCAGTTTTATCATAGATTCTGGAGCTTCAAGAAACATGGTTTCGACTAAGGAGGCCTTCTCCTCACTGGATATGTCGAAAGGACCATCTATTGTACTGGGAGATGACTCTCTCACTGAAAGCAAAGGAAAAGGAAGGATAGAACTTGATCATGGTAACTTCAACAATGTGCTGTATGTCCCTGGTCTCACCTCCAACCTTCTATCAGTCTAACATATGACCCACACTGGGTCTCCTAAGAAAGTCATATTCTCACCAGATGAAGTTGAGATCACAGAAATCTCAAGTGGAAGAATTATTGCAAAAGGAGTAGTGAATCATGCTCAAAAGGTATACATGTTTTCACACTTTCTGCCTTACTCAAACCCCTCTTCTCTTCTTATCCATGCTAATGAAGCTAGCAAGCTATTGCATGAAATATTTGGCCATTTAAATGACAAGTATTTGTCTGATCTTAGTGAGAAAGATATGGTCATAGGGTTGCCCAAGATAAAATTTTCCAAAGGAGTATGCCAAGGCTGTATCCTAGGAAAACACCCAGAGCACAAATTTGAGAAAGACAGCCATGAGAGAACCTCTGCACCCCTTGAACTGATTCACAGTGATGTTGCTGGCCCATTCCCTCATATTTCCATGAGTCAGGACAATAATGCATTGACCTTTATTGATGATTTTTCCAGGCATTGTTGGGTTCACTTCATGAAACACAAGTCAGAAGTTTTTGGCCTATTCAAAGTCTTCAAGGCTTTGGTTGAAAACTAGTGTGGAAGAAAACTCAAGGTAATCAGGTCTGACAATGGTGGTGAGTATGTCAAGACTGAGTTTATTAACTATTGTGCAGATGTAGGTATTCAGATGCATCATTCTATCCCCTACACACCACAGCAGAATGGTGTTGCAGAGAGGAAGAACAGATCACTGAAGGAGATGGAAACATGCATGATGGAGGCCAAAAATTTTCCACCAAAGTACTGGGCTGAAGCTATCAACTGTGTAGCCTATATTCAGAATAGGCTGCCTCACAAATAGTTGGATTTCATGACTCCCTTCGAAGCATGGAGTGGGAACAAGCCAGATGTGACCCATTTCAGGATTTTTGGCTCAAAGGCATGGGCTAGAATCCCGACAGAGAAGAGGAAGGATTTGCAGCCCCAAAGCCAAGAGTGTCTTTTTGTGGGATACTCTGAAGATTCAAAAGGGTGCAAGTTGATAAACTTGAGCACAAACAAAGCCTTCATTGAAAGGTGTGTTCAGTTTGAAGAAGAACCCCTTACAGAAGTGGAGATTGGTGAAGCCTCTTCACCACCTAAACCTCAAGAAGTAAGTAAAGAGTTTGTTGAACATGATGATTCTCATTTTTCTAATGGAGATGAGTTTATTTCAGACCCAAACATCCCCACAAGGCCAAAATGGGCAGCCAAGAAACTACATGTAGCAGGACAGTTAGCTGGGGATCCCAATGACCCAAGGAGGACTAGATCTCAATTTGAGAGTGGTCTGTGCATGAAGGATCCTGAGTTTGCTGAAAAATACTATTTGATGGTGGATTTTGATCCTCAAACATATGAAGAAGCAGCAGGAGATCCAATATGGCAAGCTTCCATGAATGAGGAGTTCAACTCGCTACAGAAGAGCAACACATGGGAGCTAGTGGATCTTCCTCCAGGGAGAAAACTAGTACAGTGTAAGTGGGTCTATAAGACCAAATTTGCTGCTGATGTTTCACCACTGAAGTAAAAGGCTAGATTGGTAGCTAAAGGCTACTCATAGGTTCATGGCATTGATTACAATGAGACTTTTTCCCCAGTGGAAAAGATGGATTCAATCAGGCTAGCTCTAGCCATTGCAGCATCAAGACAATGGGAGGTACATCATATGGATGTAAAATGTGCCTTTCTGAATGGTGATCTCACTGAGGTGATATATATGCAGCAGCCCCAAGGAAGCTCACAGGCTGAGATTGCTTCCCTAAAAGGAGCTATGAACCAAGCCTTCTCCATGACAGATTTGGGGCTCTTAAGTCA
>LPNX010040975.1:412755-425095 GCA_001517045.1 Pseudotsuga menziesii
GAGTGGTAATGCATGGCAAAGAGTCAGTTAAGCTAGACTCATGCATGGGAATTCGAATTGTCCCTTATTTATTCAAATTCTTCATTGAGTTAAGCTATGGCTCATGCATGGAATTGTAATCCTTTATTGTTTATATAATATACAGAGAGGAAACTTATTTGGTTCCTGAAAATTTCCAATTCATGAGTAATTGTTAATAATTCTTTGATGAGATTGAATCTTAGTTCCTAGATCATGTGCAAGAATTAATACTTCTCTAGCCCCAGTGTCTTCTCCTTCCTCAACTATGCACTACACTTGAGTGTGTAAGTGATGTGTGCTAAATAGAGAGTCCAGCTCTCTATTTATACTAATTTTAACATGACTAAAACCCTACTAGGTCTGAGCTCTACTAGGAGAGTCTAATAACCCTAGTTCCTTGGAACTGCGAAGACTTTAACCATTAGACAATAGGAGGGTTACCCACAATGACTTGACATGACTTGTTTACATTATTGATCCTCTTGATCAGAACATCGAGGAATGACAACATGACTCAATTACATTATAGATACATCCTGGAATAAACATCGGGTTACAATACATAAGATACATAGATGAGTACATTCCGAAGTTACAATTACATCAACAAGAATAAATACAAGCTATTGCACCATTGATAAATTGTTGTGAATCGACCCCTACAAGATTCGATGTTGGTCGTGGTTGGAAAGTAACCCAGGTTTTTAAACTGTGAGCTCACAGGATTCGATCCTGAGCTATGTGGGTTGTAAATGATGTGTGTGTAGTTTTTGTTTTGGCACAAAAGATAGCTGGATTCGATCATGTAACCTTTTAATTTGTACTACATATGTTAATGTATTTTGCATTAGGTTATGGTTGATTTCTTACATTATAATCTCTTGAGAGATACGATTTGGGTAATGTATTTTATGTTTAAGTTATTAAGTATATAGTGTGGTTATGAAGAATGAGGCAGTCATGCCTACAGGCCATAAGGGTATCGATAGCTTAGCTTGATATTTGATATTGTTGTTTTTAATATGGAAATGATTTGGTTATAGTTATGTTTTATGATATCTTATTAAAAGTGTTAGCAATTTATATTTATGTTATAAACTTCTACATAGATATTAGGCTAATACTATAGATAATAGTTTGGTTTATTTATAAGCAATATGAGCATGGTGGAAATATGAAATATGCTAGCAAGGATAAGATATATGATCTATTTTTAAATAGTTCTAGGGTTTGGAACTTGAATTTATAGACACGAAATAAATTGCAGAAATGAAAATAGAAAACAAAACCATTCTATAGATAACCCTAATCTTTGGTAAAATAAATATATCTGTTAATAAACAATGAGTTTAAACTGCAAGTGTTGAGCCCATATTTATTATCATTTTTGTCAATTAAATTACTCATTTAAACATATGTTTTGTTATCTTCTTTTGTATTTTCTACCACACAGATCACCATTTAGCCCAAGGTATGAATCTATTAAAGGTTTATATATAATCCATTTATTATTGTCATTTTATGATTTTTTTGATTTAAATTAACATTATTTAAAGCATATGTGATATGTTACTTAATGTGTATATTCGTTTGTAGGTTATATAGTCTATTTTGGTGAATCAATAACAAGTATGCAAACATACAGTGCATCCAATTCGCTATCCATCTTATGACACAACTCGATGTCCAGCTCATGATCCATCTCACTGTCTAGCTCATGATCCAGTTCATTGTCCAGCTCATGACATAGCTCGTTGTCCAGCTTTCTATCCAGATCGCTAATCAGTCTGGGCGTTGTTAATAACCAATCTCATGCATTAAACGATGGAACGGGTTTGTAACCTGCCTACGTCCCACATGTTTAAAGGGTGGAACGTCTCCATTCTAGAGGACCTACCGTGTATTTTTCCTTTGCTTGACACCATTCCATCAACCCTGATCAGGAAGGAGCTCGCATGCCATATCACGATGAAGAGAACCAGACTCGCAAAAGAGAAGGAAGATACCTGTGTGCTAGGATTTGTTTTGTTAAAATCCTTTATGATTGACTAAATTTAGAGAGTAGTCGACTAGTAGTTGACCACTAAAGGGTCGACTTTCTCATCTCTTGTAAACAATATAAATACCAGCCTCTGTGTGAGTGTTCGGGGTGGATCATTTTCATTAGTTAGATAGCCAGTTTTCTGAGAGAAGAACACTGTAATATTGTCCAGTATTTTTAATAGAAGTTCTACATTCCACTGTTCATGATTTTGTTTGTGTATATGCTAGCCTGGAGTCACCCCTGATTGCTGAGAGGGCCCCTCATCAACCAGAGGTTTTCTTTTCTTGTTTTCATTATTTTTCTTTGTAGCTAATTCAATTTTGATTTCTAGTTTTTTTATTTCATTAAGTTACTGTAAATGTTTGTTACATTTGCTTTCTACAATGCATTTTATTTCCAGAATTAAATAGCTAGATTGTGCGCATAGTTGTTTTCCATTTGTTTCTGTCATTTCATTTCCATCTTATTATTTATTTTTGTTCATAAGAAGATAGACCAGATTGTTTTTATCAATTTAAATAGACAAAGTTCTGGTTATTTCTTCTCTATTATAAGATTACACAATTTGAATTTTAGTTTGTTTATTAATAAGTAATGATTCTTGATGTTCATGAATTTGTTCAAGTTTATTTTACTGCTAAATTTGATGATTAAATAGGTTTATTTATTGTTCATTATGCATTGCATCTTCATATGAATAAAATCAACTCAGAAGTAGACCATTTAGGTTATTTTATACTATTTTATTTATACAGATTGTCATTCAGACAGTCTGTTTAGCCTATCATTTTGACCTTCCTTCTAGTCTGTTTTCCAGACCTGCAGTTCAGTCTGTCATTCAGCCCATAGTTCTATTTTTACTGTTTTTAATGTGTTTTAAAATTGTTTTAAGTGCTGGTTCTTTAGTATTTGATGTATTCTTTGAATGTAATAGTTGGATAATAGTTTTATTTATTATTTAGACTATAAGTTTGATTGTTTTAGGTTATTTATTAAATTTTTATTCTTTTCTCTACCTCTTTTCCCTTTGAACATGCTTTTGAGTTAGGGTATGTTGTGTTTCTTTTATTTGTTTCTGATTCTTCTTACTATTGTATTGTTTTATAATTATGTTTTTGGATTAATTTATCCATTTGCATGTAAAACATAGGATTAGTAGTGTTATCTTTAGGAATAGTTTCATTTTTCACTGTGTGATTACCAACAAAGACTTGTAGGATAGAATTCAATTTCTTTATTAAGTTTTCTACTTACTTCTCTTATTTAGTTTTCTTTATTAAGTTTTCTACTTGTTTCTCTTACTTAGTTTTCCATTCACTTATTTAAGTTTTCTTTGCATCATAGCCTGTTAAGTAGTTGTTGATAGTATCCTTTTTAGTTAGGAGTTATTTGTTTATACATTATTTAGTTGTTGTAGGTGCATTTCTAAATATACACTTTCTTTTCTTAGTTAGTTTTTGAAGTCACTAAATAGACTTTGTCATAAAAAGTAGTGATTGTATTCTCATCTGTTAATTAAAGTAATATAGCTTGATATTATTTTAGTTTGATGTTTTGTCTTGGTTCAATTATATTAGTAATTGCATTCTTAGGATTTTGACTCAGTTTTTCATTTTGAAAAATCTTTCGATCTTTTGTTTGTTAAAATATTTACATGAAACCCTCTACCTTCTCATATATTTTGTAGCCACTCGAAGCCTACCAACCCTGGTCAATAATTAAATATTAGGTGAATTAATCTAGGCATTATAACACCCAAGATTTTGGCATCGTTTCCAAAGAGTTGTTTTGTAAGGTAGAATAAATAGAATTTCCATATGAAGTTTAGGAATAGGGTGTTGGCAGGGGAGCGGTAAGACGAGAGGTAAGAACCTGCACATTTCTTATAATAGGAGCCCCCAAATCCAACAATAGTAGTAGCATATCATTTTCTTTAGTTTATTTTTTCATGAACAGACCTAGAGATTCTAAAGGTAGATACACTAAAACTAGTTCCCCCACACTCATTGCCTTTCAATATTATGTTTCGTTCTTTTATACAAAGTTTTAGCATGATTTTATTTATTTCATTCAAGTGTGTGACTTATTTTAACATTTAAACCACTTAGTGGTGTTGTAAGAACCACCCACATAAACACACATCCATAGGTCAACCCATACCACTAAGACCTCCCCTCCTTGTCTCTCTCTCTCTCTCTCTCTCTCTCACACACACACACACACACACACACACACACACACACACACATTCCTATGTTTCCCCTTACCACAAACACCCCCTAACCTCTAACCCCCACTCCCTATCTATTATTTCAAGCACTTCAAACGACCCACAATATCTTGGTGACAGCTTGGCACAATTTCCAAGCTTCGAGGAACTCTTTCTTTCCCTGATGCTGAGGTAAACATGATCCCCAACACTGAACTTCCTGTTCACCCTATGCTTATATGCATAGCTTTTCTGTTTTTCATGTGCTACTTTCAGATTTTGCCTGATCTTTACAACCTCTTGATCCATTTCCTTGAGCAATTCTATACCAAGCACAACCCTGTTCAATGGAAGTCACTTGTGTTCTACACCTTCTTCCATACAAAGCAAACTCTACCAAGTGTAAGTAATCTTCCCACTTGGTTGGTTTTTCCATCACATACATGCAAAGCATATCTTCAAGCACCTGATTAAATCTCTCTGTCTGTCCATCTGTCTAAGGATGGTATGCAGTGCTGAAGTTTAGCTTTGTACCCAAATCTGCAAACAACCCCTTCAAAAAATTGGAAGTAAACTTGACATCTCCGTCAGAGACTATTGCCTTAGGCAATCCATACAATTTGAAAATATCCCTCATGAATATCTTTGCAATGTCAACAGTCTTATGTGTAGACTTAACCGGTATAAAATGTGCTGCCTTTGTCAACTTGTATACCACAACCATGATGGAATCATGTTGTCTCCAAGTCATCGGCAACCTTGTGATAGAATCCAGGGAAATAACTTCCCATTTCCATTCTGGAACTGGCAAAGGCTGCAACAAACCTGCCGGGTGTTGATGCTCAACCTTTACCTGTTGACATTCCATGCACCTTGAAATGTATTCAGTTGTATCCTTTTTCATTCCTGGCCAAAAGTATTTCTTTCTGGCTGTAGCAATTGTCTTCTGGTATCCTGGGTGACCAAAATACAGAGCTTGATGGATCTCATCCATAACAAATCTCCTCAAATATGCTACATTTGAAATATAAATTCTACCTTTATAAGTAAAAATTCCATCTTCTTCCAATTTATATCCCTCATATCTATTCTCAAGACTTTGCTACTGCAATTTGTCTTTTACTAGTTCATACAATTCATCTATGGCAGTGTGATCAACAATCTGCTGCCTCAAATTTTATTGGCAAATACTAAGGGATGCCACATGCATGCTGCACCTTCCTACTGAGTGCATCAACTACCTTATTCTCTTTTCCCTTTATGTGATTGATTTAAAAATCAAACTCACATAAAAACTCCATCCATCTCACTTGCCTAGCATTCAGAGTAGGCTGATCAAATAGATACTTTAGACCATAATGGTTTGTTCTGAGCTCAAATCTTCTTCCCATCAAGTTATTCCTCCACATCCTGAGAGCATGTACTATGGTTGCAAGCTCTAGATCATGAGTGGCATAGTTCTTCTCATGTTCCTTCATCTTTCTTGACTCATAACATATCATGTCGTTGTCTTGCATAAGGAGTCCTCCAAGCCCTTGTCTGCATGCATCGGTTCATACCACAAAATATTTCTCTGAATCTGTGACTTTCAATACTGGTGCACTGGTGAGAAGATTCTGCAACTGCTGGAAGCTTTCTTCACACCTTGATGTCCATTCAAACTTTATCCCCTTCTTTTGCAAAGAAGTGATGGCATGTGCAACCCTGGAGAATCCTTCAATAAATCTCCTGTAGTATCCTACAAGTCCCATAAAAGATCTTACATCTATCACATTTCTTGGAGTAGGCCAATTCATAATGGATTCAATATTTTTAGGGTCCACAGATATACCCTCTTCTAAGATAATGTGACCCAAATACTGAATTTCGTCTCTATAGAAGTCACACTAGCTCATATTTTCATATAGCTAATGCTCCCTGAGCAATTGCAATGTCAATCTCAAATGCTCTTCATGTTCTTCCCAATTCTTAGAATAGACAAGAATGCCATCAAAGAAAACAAGAACAAACTTGTCCAAATACCTGCTGAAGACACTATTCATAAGGCACATAAATGTAGCTGGTGCATTTCTGAGACCAAATGGTACCACTACAAACTCATAATGTCCATAGCTTGTTTTGAAGGCTGTCTTATGAATGTCTTCATCCTTGATTCTCACTTGATGGTAACCAGACGTCAAGTTAATCTTGGAAAATACCTTTGCTCCTCTCATTTGATCAAAGAGGTCATCAATCCTAGGCAAAGGATATTTGTTCTTCAAAATAACCTTGTTCAATTGTCTTTAATCAATACACAACCTGAGTGTACCATCCTTCTTCTTTACAAACAAAACTGGTGCTCCCCAAGGAGACACACTCGACCAGCAGGGATAATTTTAGGGGCGAATTTTAGCCCAGTGGGCTATTTTTCCATGTTTTTCTCCCAAAAAAGATTCTCCATTTTAAATTTTTTGAAGCCTTGTTTCGCCCAATTTTTATGGGGTAAAATTTTTTCACCCTAAAAATCACCAAATTATTATATAAATGATATAAAATCCGTGGAAATTAAAATACTTTTTGAAAAATATCGCCAATCATTTTATAGTTGGAGTTTTAAGAATTGGTAATATTTGCCAACATTTATACACTTTTAAATAAGTATGGTTCCTTAAAATTGTCCCTGTCGACCGGATATACTTCTTTTCCAAGAAATCTTATAGTTGCATCTTCAACTCTAGCATCTTCAATGTACTCATCCTGTAGGGTGTCTTGCACATTGCTGCTGCTCCTGGCACAAGTTCAATGGTGAAATCAATGCCCCTCTTTGGAGGAAGCCCTGGGATCTCATTAGGAAGCACATCCTTGAATTCCTACAACACCTGGTAGTCCTCCAACCTAGGAGCTTCATCTCTTGTTGGCTCCAAAATATGAGCTACGTACAACTGGAAACCTTTCCTACAGAACTTCTTCAACTGCATTGCTGAAACCTGCTTTACTGAAATACCCTTTGGAATTCCTTTGACAACTACTAGGTTTCCTTCTTCATCCATGCATTCAAAAGCCTTATTTTAACAGTCAAGCTTCACTCTTTGATATTCTAACCAATCCATTCCAATGAGAACATCATAGGAACCAAGTTGTAGAACATTCAGATCTACACAAGTGATCAATCCATTCATAACCAATAGACATTTCTCTACCACTTCACTAACGTTTCTCTTAGTTCCAGTGGATAGCTGAACTAACCAAGATTTCTTATGTTTTACTTTCTTAAAAGCACAAATCTCCACTACTCTAGGATTAATGTAACTATGAGTAGAACCAGGGTCAATTAAAATAGAAACATATTGTTCAACAATCTTACATGCAACTTCAACCACAGTTGACGGGTGATCTGCCTGGCGATCCTCCAGTGCTACATAATTCCTAGGGATTGGCCTTTCTACTTGACCCGTTGTTTTTGCTTCTTGAATGTAAGCTGGCCTTGCATTCACATTCTTGAGTGGACAATTTCTGCACATGTGGGGTACTCCACATTTCCAACATTGGAGTGATCCTCTCTTCTGCTGTGGATCTTTAGGCTTTTTTCCAATCACTCCAACTGTCTTACTCACAGCTTGGGATGGTTGCTTCTGTTGATTCCTAAATCTAGAAGGTTTGAAACCTTTCTTTCTTTGGTCAAAATTCTCATTCTTCTTGTCC
Organism: Pseudotsuga menziesii; assembly: GCA_001517045.1. Taxonomy (NCBI): domain Eukaryota; kingdom Viridiplantae; phylum Streptophyta; class Pinopsida; order Pinales; family Pinaceae; genus Pseudotsuga; species Pseudotsuga menziesii. Next base: position 420,711 of record LPNX010040975.1, read on the forward strand.
TTCCATGCCTTATGGTAATCAGGTTTACCTTTTCTTTTCTCATAGCAATACTTAGCCTTCCTTATTGCTTTTTCAAGAGTTCTAGGTTTGTAAAACTCAATTCTATCTTTGTAAGACTGAGGCAATCCACTCAGAAACCACTGGACCTTCAATTTTTCATCGCTAATGTACCGAACATACCTCAACAACTCCAAAAACTTATTTGCATACTCTTCCATGGTCTGCTGTCCCAATATCAGCTCATGGAACTCTTTGATCTTGTCATCATAATACCTGTCAGAGAGGTATTTTAGCTTGAAATACTTCTTGAACTGTTTCCACTTCAGTCTCCTTTCACTGATCCTTTTTACTTGCTTGAAGTGTTCCCACCAAATGGATGCCCTTCCATTCAGATTGAATATGGCAACTCTTGCCTTCATGTTTCTTGAATAATCCTGAACTTGGAAATACTTCTTTATCCCAAGAAGCCAAGCTTCAACCTCTTGTCCATTATTTACCTCACCATCAAATGTAGGAGGTTTAGCCTTCTTAAATTCATCCCGAGAGAGATCCTTATGGGGTCTATTTCTTTTTCTTTTACGAGAATATGAGCTTGAATTCCCGCTGGATTCTTTAGAGTCAGATGATCCACTAGAATTCCTTCTCCTTCTCCTAGTACTGCTCTTACTGCCTTCCAGTCTTATTGTACCGTTCCCAGAGTCTATCTTTCTTTGCAAGTCTATCAAGCTCTGCAACATAACAGCATTCAACTAATGCTGCTCTTCTTGGGACTTAATCAAGCTTCTCATGGTGGCTGCAACATCTGACGTTGTCTCTTGGAATGTCCTTCCATTAGACTCTATGTCATCATTTCCTTTACATACATTTTCTCCCACGGCATCTCATGCACGCTTGAAAGAATCCTGAGCATCATATCCATCATGGGTTCTGATAACTGAACCACCACTTACTTTCCAAACTATACCACTTGGAATACTGCCCTCGAAGGTGTCTATGAGTCTGCAAATGTGTTAGTAACACAACTGTTAGATGCATAATGTTGATATAAATTAGAACTAATTACCTTCTTCTCTTGGAAAAATCATAACATACAATTTTGTCCAAGCACAAAATCTTCTTCTTTTTCAGCCCTGTAATCCACTGATAATCTGCTAAAAACCCACTGAAAAACAGTTGAGATTTGTTGAAAATCCCACTAAAAAACAGCTAAGATTCACTGAAAATCCCACTTGAAAACCCAAAAATTTCCTTGTATAAAATCGGGTCTCATCCCAACTAAAATCCTGATACTTCGGCAGTCAAAACAACAAATTTCCTCCAGCGCTCATTGGCTTCCCTCTCAACTATAATTTTTTGATGTATCAACAGTTTCGTCAACTAAATTTTTTCGATGCATCATATCCTTGGTGGTCTAAGCTTCCGGACTATTATCGACGCTGCAAAGAACTGTGGTGTATCGACGGTCGAATGCACTATTCATCAGGTCAATAGTTCTATTGGCATTCACAACGACAGGAAACCATCCAACTTTCTGTGGACCATAACACCCATCGGTGGGTGGAACCACTAAGCGCTATGTGTTGACAATCAGCAGTTGAAAGCTCTAGCCGTCGGAATGATATTCTAGTTAATAGCCGCAATGGTGGACTCACAAACAACTATTGTTTTCGAATGTTCATCGGCGATCGAAACAACTAATTTCTCTTGGCACATCGCCTGACCAATCCACTAACCTTCTCCAACATATCGGTGGTCTCATCAACTATTTTCCATTGACGTTTCGACGATCTGAACAACTAACTTCTTCTGATGTCTGCCACTGTATCGACGACTTCATCATCTAAATTTCGTTGACAATTTCCATACTTAGAGAATTTTTGTTCTCTTTTCTTTCCTCTGCATTGGTGCACTCGTCCTCTGTTCCCCATCGACGTATCAGCACCCTAATCGTTTATTTTTCATCGATCCCATCAACTTCACCGAAACTTCCTTTATCCTCCGCTGACATATTGGCACCTTAAACAACTAATTTCCTTTGATGGCAGTGACGTTTCGGTGAATCCATCGTCTAATCATCGGCGATCAAATCAACTAATATTCGTCGATCACCGATAGTTGATATCGGATGTTCCTTCAACTAAATTGAGCCTATGTTTCAGTGGTCTTCAGCTGAACCCCATCGAAACTGTGCCTCCCACATCCACTAATCTCTGCCGATGACCGATGAACACTTAGAAAAATTTTTGAAGACATTTCCTCCTGCCCCTCATCAAGTTTCCTTCTACCTATGCTTTCCGATGTATTAGAGGATCTTCCCACTTAGTCCTCCGATGACCCGACGAGCTTGGTGCTTAGGAAATTTTTCCAACGAATTTTTCTGGAAATTTTCTGATTTCCACTGGGTAGAGGGCACCTTCCCTCTGTTAGCTTATTTCTTATGGCCCATTCAAGCCCATGTTGTAACATTTTCTCTAATACCACTCTATAAATTCCTCGACCCTTTGACCGGCGAAGAGGATGCTACGGTGTCATTAAACATCCGGGTAACTAGCCCCATAAACATGAAGATACATAAAACCAAAATGCTTGAACATAAAATGTGCTAAGATGCATAATCCTTTACATACACAGCTGAAGCAAACATACATTCATGCAAGCATTTAACATGTTCATCATCATTCATTAAACAATAAATATAAATGTAGAGATGAAATGGTCAAGAATACTTATCTTATAAAGGATTCATCCCGCAACCAGCTACGTCGCTGCAACATTCCACCCAACCATATGCTAGCATGCTCCTTAATATCTCAGCAACACTGCCACCCCCAAGCTGGGATTGATTCCTCAAGGAATAAGGAACAAGCAGGCTTACACATAGCCAAGGATACAAAAAATAGCAGATCAACCAAGCCAACACAGTTGGGTTTATCAGGCCATCCACAAATCAGCCAAGCCAACACAATTGGGTTTATCAGGCCATCACAGAGCTGGGAAAGGCTAATTGCTAAGCTGGTGATCTCATTGTAGTGATAAGGACACCTACACCAAAACTAGCATGGCGTTTAGAACACCCACACACACCCAACACAAGAAAATCAGTCCCTTCTCTACTACACAGTCCCTCAGGCCTTGACCTCCCTTCCAGTGCTATTCAGGGGTTATGGAGAAGAAATCCAACACTCTAGATCTGTCTATGTGGCTCCCAAACACACCAGGTTTATCAAGAAAACTAATCCCTCATCCCCACTCCAACACAGTCCAAAGACCAACCACTGCATACATGCAGCCAAACAAGCTATTCACAGCTTGAACAGGGGAAAGCAGCTCTTGAGTCGTTCTTAGCCCTATCGTGGCCAAAACGAATCCATAACAACCTACAGCAGCCCCAAAACATAACAGCAAACAAAACCAACCAAAACATGGGGGAAACAATAGTTTGTTCTCAAGAATGAAGCCATGGGAAATTTACACAGTCTGAGAATGGGAAAATAAACAAACTCTCAACCCGTGCCTGAAAAAGAACCTACACACAGGACACAATCGGTAGGGAAATTACATGCCCCCATCCCAGAACGTCAATTTCCAAACCGGCACCTCCGGTTCTCTGCGTGAGGAACAATTACGAGTGGGGGAGTACCCATGCAGTCATGGGGAGAATGGAATAATGGGTGTTGAGGTTTTTCCTGCTAGCATGAGGGTCAACCTGCTGGTGGAGTGTGTCTTGTGGGAAAGGACTGATAGTCTTGCCACACTCCACTCCCCAACAATAACTAGCCCAACTAACAGCAAGACATTTAAGGTGGTATTTGGATAAGACAAGGGAAGCTTCACAAATCAAAAAGGGTGGTTGACAAGTAAAGGGGTTTAATAGCTAACACATGGCTTTTCCCCATAGTCTCAAGGTTTGATAATTCCCCCTCCCTATCCTTAGGAATATCATGCCCTTTTCAAATTTGTTGTAGTGACATAGCTGGTTGGGTTTATTTAATTAAAATGCATATTTACATTATGACAAAACTATTATGTGTCGTATATCATGATATACCATCAGGAACGATTCTGTTCACCAAAACATAAAACAACCAAATCGATGGTGGGGATTTTTTCGTTAGCTCCACACCATGATTCATTAAAATATATGCATCGTGTACATTTAATGCAACGAGGTCAAAACTAGGGTGTTACACCACTAACACCCCCCTCCCCTCTATCACTCCCTAACCAATCCTCCAAATACCTCATCCAACTACCTGTAACCCCAACCTACATATTTATTCGCCAACCCCCTCTCTCTCACACACACACATAGATACAGCCAGACACATCCATAAGTCATGCCATACCACTAAGAAACCCCCCCCCCCCCCCCCCCCCCTCCCCCC
>LPNX010040975.1:425127-447529 GCA_001517045.1 Pseudotsuga menziesii
TTTTAAAACAATATAGTCAGGTTGAATAGACGGGGGGTGTTAAGGGAGAAGACTTAGGGAGTGCTTGTTAATTCCCCTTAAACATTGAATGATCCTTTAGTCATGGAACTACCTTCCTAAATGATCCTAAATGCTATTCGAGCATAACATGTACACATTATATGTGGTAAAAACATGATCGCATTTTTGTTAATAATAATGCATGCATGTTATTTTTCAGTATAAACAACAACACTCCCTATCCGATAAACACTCTATCATATTTCAAGCATGTTTCACATTCTGTGCGCAATTTCAGGATGCAGATCGTGCGTTCATTCTCTTCTTCAATAGATTATCACACAAAATTTTGATTTCGACATCAACCATTTCCATCACTCACTTGGATTCCTTTTCACTCATATCTCAAGGGATCTCCTCTTTCACCTTGCAGTATTGAAGACTCCTAAAGAAGCTTGGGAGAAGCTCGAATTCTTGTTTGGAAAACAACAAGAGATTCGAGGGAACATCTTAGAGAATGAGCTAATAGATTTTCAATCCAACAGTTTTGAGACTATCCAGTAGGTTTTCACAAAATTCAAGTCTGTAGCACTATAATGTAAGCATTGCAGAATAGAGAGGAAGAATGAGCAGATTGTGCTCTCTGTGCTCAACAATATTTTTTTTGATTACTTTGTCTTCTTCTCTACCTTCCATGTCGGAAGCGCTTCCATCCCTAATTGGAAGTTGCATTCACTTGATGGATTTTCCAAGTCTTTAATACATAAGCAGGATAAATTGGTCCAAATGGGTGTCCTCCAAACTTCCAAGAACTAAAATCTTCTGATTTTAGACTCAACCAATGAACAAGATAAAGGGATGCATAAGGGGAAGGAGTCTAAAGAATCTGTTTCGAATCCAAAAGAGAGTAATAAGTCTTCCAAAGGAGCTTTGGGATCCAAGAAGAAGAAAATGTTTGAAAATAATAAGTTTCCTTATTGCATGGGAGGTTTTCATCCTGAAAGCCATTGCATGAAGAAGAAAATTGACCATGAGATCGACCAACTGTCAGCCCTCCTTAAACATAACCATATTGCTCTTCCACAAAGAGTTAATAAGTATGATGTTGGACAATCGAAAAAATATCATGAGAGGTGCCATGTCTTGAAGAGTGGCCTCACTCGATCAAAATCTTACTTGATATATTCTGGAGCATCCAACCACATGGTTTCCTCCAAGGAATCCTTCACCACTCTCAATCTCACATGAAGGCCTATTATTCATATGGGTGATAACTCTTAGTTCCCATAGTAGGAAGAGGTTCCATTAAAATCCAGCATGGCAAGTTCAAGAATTTTCTCTGTGTTCCCTCTCTTGCAACAAATTTGTTATCTGTATATCATATGACTCACACTAGCTCACCAAAGTAAGTTGTATTTGGCCCTGACTCAGTAGAGATCGTAGAAATATCAACTAGGAATACTATAGCAAAGGAATTGGAGACCATGCCTCTAAGGCATATTCATTCTCTCATTCCATGCCATATTCAGATCGAGTGCAACCACATATTCTATTCAAAGTAGATAAAGTTATCAAAACTCATTTGCTTCCTATTGCAGATACAAATTTATTGTCTAACATTTTAGATTCAAATTCATATTCAGAAGAAGAGGAATACCATCATGACTTTTATATTTAGTTTACACCTCAAAGAGATCTAGATCTAGATCCCCCATCCATCATCCACTGCATCTCAGGAGCCTAAATGGGTTCATCATCACATTAAAGCAGTTGGGGATGGTGCTGGGAATCTAGATGATAAGAGAAGAATGAGGTCCTAGTATCAGAAAGAGAATGTTGCACTGTCTCACACAAATCCACTTCTCCCTGAGAGGTGATTCATAATGTTGGGGTCAGATCCCTAAACATTCAAGGAAGCTTACCATGATCCTAGATGGAAAGCATATATGGATGAGGAATTTGATTCGCTACATGACAATAAAACTTCAGAATTTTCCTCACCTCCAGGGAAGAAAATTGTTTAGTTCAAATGGGTCTACAAGACCAAGATAGCCTCTGATGGAACCAAAACCAAGTACAAGGCTCGGTTGGTAGCCAAATGATACTCACATGTTCAAGGATTGGACTATAATGAGACATTCACTCCAGTAGCAAGAATGGATTATATTAGGCTTATCTTGGTAGTTGCAACTTCAAAAGGATGCGATTTACATCACATGGATATCAAAAGTGCCTTCCTTCGTGGTGACATGAATTAAGAGATATATATGAAACAACCTAAGGGGTACATTGAGGATCCTTCCTTGGTTTTCAAACTAAGGAAGTCACTCTCTCGGCTCAAACAAGCCCCAATGACCTGATATTCCAAAATGGATTCCTTCCTCGTCTCATAGAAATTTGAAAGATGCAAACAGATTGCAATTTTCACATGCAGATAAAAAAGGGATCTTTTCTATTGATTGTGTTATATGTGGATGACTTGCTCATTACTAGTAGCTCCATTGCTCGATTGAGAAGCATCAAGCTAGCTCTAAACCAAGCATTCTCTATGATTGATCTAGGACTGTTAAAACAGTTCATTAGTCTTGAAGTAAGTTAAAAGAATTCAGGGAATCATGGTCTCATAGTCCAGATACTCATTAGACATGCTCAGAATATTCCACATGGAATATTGCAAGGAAGCCCCTTTTCCTTTTCTATCTGGAATTAGGCTAGAGGAAGGTGGCTCTACACCATTAGTAGACATCACTCTTTACAGATAGTTCATTGGGAGCCTTCTATATCTCATAAATTTGAGACTAGACATATCCTATGTTGTGAGTGTTGATGACAGGTACATGCAGGAGCCACATGAGCTGCATTGGAATGAAACAAAGCATATCTTTCACTATGTGTAGGGTACTAGAGATTATGGGATTTATTATGAAGCTGGTGCACAACTTGATCTTATAGGCTTCACATATTCAAACTGGGCAGGAGATGGGAATGATAGAAAATCCACTTTAGGATTTGAGTTTATTATTGGACCTGGGCCAATATGTTGGTCCAACAAGAAGCAAGCAACACTTGCACTCTCTTTAGCACAAGCATAGGGGAGCTGTGAATGCAACTATTGAGGTAGTTTGGATGCATGACATATTGATAGAATTCAAGATTCACACTTCACCTTTAGTGGACATTTATTGTGACAATGAGAGAACCATAAAAATTTCCAGTGATCTAGTTCAGAAGCAGAGAATGAAGCACGATGAGGTTCACATGCATTATATTCGGGAACTAGTGCATGACAAAAATATCACACTACATTACTATCCTACAGAGGATTGAATTGCAGACATATTCACTAAGTCCTTCACAGAAAGAGTTTTTTCTTTCTGAGATCTCTTGAGTGCCTAGATTCATAGTTCATGCTCCTCCTTATATTGCGTCGATGGGGGGGTGTGCGGGGGGTTCCCATGATATTTTCCCCTATTTCCTTGGTTTATTAAGAATTTTTTTTAATTCTTTTAGATTGTAATGGGTGACTTTTGGCCTTGTTTCGAGGGCCCATAGTTTTCCAAGTTAGTATTAAGGGGGGAAGTTAGTATTAAGGAGCGGGGGAGGTGGGGGTGTTAGGATTTATAATCCTCCCTTATCCATACTTAGTTTATTAGATTATATTTTCCTAACTTAGGATTCATTAATTAATATTGGCTCCATTAGTACCATTTGGTTTTCTTGGGCTATTGGTGCCACCAGTACGAGTCACTAGAGTGTGGAGAACATATATAGAAGTGAACTACAACTCACTGTATATTCATGCATCAATTTATAGACCAATCCCTACAATTTAGGAGCCACTAAGAGTTCCACAACCAACTTCCTTCAGTTGTTGGTATTTCATAACTAGTTAAGCTAATTTATGCTCGAGTTACATCCACTTAGATGTCCTCCAGTTTAGTTACCGCCAGTTTTGCATGGATGCATGTGGGTAGGCACATATTCTCACTTACTTTTCACCTATCTCATCAGTCGTGTTTAACTGATTAAGAGACCGAACTAGACATATGGAGTTAGACTAGTGAGCACCGATACTGATTTAGACACTTCTAGTTAGTGAGTGAGTGAGTCTTGAGTTAGTAGATTCGAATCCTATCCACATGATTCGAATTTTCATTCATGTAGCTCATTCATGTATATTGTTGGAATTAATAAAGATAATACTGTAATTTTACTGAGCAATTCTTATATGTTTTTTCTGTGAAATCTTATCCGTTTTTTGTGAAATTTGTCTTGTTCAGTGTGTATTTTTCATTCCATTCCAATGTACAATAATGAAATTCACATTCATTGCCTAAATACCAATGGCTCAATAATTCAAACAGGATTCACAAGGATGCTTGTAAATATACATATGAAAATAGTCAAAATAATTTGGTTCTTATGATTAAATTGGGGTTTTCGTTTCCATTGTGCATGTAAATTCCTTTATGGGAATAGAAATTTTAAAAAAAATGGTTTCAATTCATATTAGGGCATATAAATGATTGGATATAGGTAAATTAGCATAAGAGGATTTGGACTAAATACCTCACAAAGAGGATTGACCCCCGAGATGGAGTTTGTTAGCCTAACACCCTTTCTAGTTTTGCAAACACTTTCTAGGTCAATTGAACAATAGTTTTGCATAATATTTTCAATGTAAAGTCATGAAAAGTTTTTTCATTTCCATTTACTCATATCAATATCGAATTCAATCGAAATATAACTGAAATTTAACGATGACTCTCAACTTATAAATAAAATAGCCATGAACAATTCTGGCTGTATGCGGAGTTGCGTGCACCTGCTACGTTCCATTTTCCCTATCTGTTATCAATATTGCCAGCAACAGTTGAAAGTCAGTTGCTGTGATTCAAAAATGAATATAGCGAAGAGAGTCTTAATGAACATCAAAACTTCAATTGACTTACATGTCTACGTTTTTAATATCGTCATCGGGTATGCAATTAAGGAAATGAGGATTCTGTGGCATTCAAGGATTCGTTAGAAACGGACTTAGTCCTCCAAACATAATTATAATAATAATAACTAGCATACCTTATAATTGTAAAATGGGAAAAATTGTGTATATGTAAATAATATAATTTTATGTGTTTGAAAGCAAGTCTACATAATTTATGGTAAGAATAAGAATGGTTGAAATTAAAATAAAAACTACGCTGCAAGTATCTATAAAACTAGCATACCCCTAAAATGGGGAAATGAAACACTAAAGAAAACTTTAATATGTTACAAAATGAGAGAAAGTTGTGTGTATGTACATAATATAGCTTTATGTGTTGAAAGCAAGTCTAACTAATTTATGTAGTCATAGTAGTTGATGAAATTGAAAGGAAAATTCTGGTGCAAGTACCAATAAACAATAAATAGAAAACCATTTAATAGATGACAAGTAAAATTAAATGTACATTAATTTGTCATACAAGAAAGTATACATATGTGACTAAAAGAATAAAAGGCTAGGAAGTGATCAAGTTTGACTCTAACTATATTGGAAAACAACATTGGTATTTTCATTTGGTGGGGGGAGTGTAGGGATTAAGGGTTGCAATTTTAAGTGTAAAGGGACAAAGAATGAAGGAGTGCCTTTGAATTTTTTTGGAGTGGGAGATATGAAGCATCTTTCATCTTTGCATAGCATTTAAAGGAGAACTATTGTGCTATTCACATTCCTTCTAATGTTGTAGTGCATGGAATTGTTGTGAAGGTCAAACATTGTTGTTCATTGTTACCAATGTCAATGGTTGACATTGTTAATGTCAATCCTTGGGATTTATGGATAGTCAATACCCAAATCATTTTGAGAGGAATTTTTTTCTCATAACTTCAATTTATGGGTGGAATTGGTATGTGCTTAGGTTGATATTGGTCCCATGGAGGCCCAATGTAATTATCAAGTGTCACGACAACATAGGGTGGAAACTTAGGAAACTTGGGAGGGATAGATCCAAGTGTGTATAGAATTTGCATGACCACTCCAAGTGCACCGTTTACTAATCTTGATTGGCTTCATAATTTGATAGATAAAATTACTTGCTTCCCTACACATAGAAGTATTTACTTTTCTAGTTGATGGTCATCATCTTACTGTGCATTTGAACCATTGGTGAAATTTGTGACACATTGTGGAATAAGCATAACCAATTATTAGGCCATGTATTTGTTATGATTGTTTGTAAGATTGTGTTAAAATTGTTGTTCCATTTAGATATTCAAGCAATGAGTCCAAAATTATTATTGCAGTAAAAGGAGAATGAAGATACACACTAAACAAAACAAACCACACAGGAAATAGATGAGTATAGCTCAGGTAATTACAATATCATTGCCATTAAAGAATCCGGTGTTACAATAGTTTACACAGGAAAATAATTCGAATCATTAGGTATGAATTCAAATCTCCCCACTGGATGTGATTGTATCTAACTTACTAGCTAACTAAAGATGTCTCAATCACTATTGGAGTCCAAATGGTTAACTCTAGATGTCTAATCAAGTCACTCAATAAGTAATAATCAGTTAACTCAATCTAATTGAAGTTGTGGGTGAGAAAAGGAGGCTTACCCACATGCAATCATTCATAACTGGCGCTAAATAAACTAATTGTGATCTAACTGAATGTACCTGGAAAACAACTAAGCTTAACTAGTTCCAACTCCAACTAATTGAAGGAGGTTGGTGCCGAGTGTAATACCCTAGTTTTGACCCTGTTTGTATTAAAAGATACATGATGTATATATTGTAATTAATTGTGGTGTGGAGCTAAAGGCAAAAGCGCCACCATCGATTTGGTTGTGTTATGTTTCGGCAATTGGGATCGTTGCTGATGGTATATCATGCTACCTGACACATAATAGTTTTGGCATCATGTAAATATGCACATTAATTAAAATAAACCTAGAGCCAGCTATGACAGTGCAACGTTAATGAAAAGGGCATGATTTTTCTAAGGATAAGGAGGGGGAATTGTTGAACTTTGGGCCTATGGGGAGAAGCCATGTGTCGAATACCCATTTAAACTTATGTTGTCTGTTAGCTGGGAGTAGTTATTGCTGAGTGGTGGTGGGTGTGGCAGGGATATCAGTTCTTTCCCATGTTCCCACTCCACCAACGGACTCTTCCTCTTCACGTTGCTTCGACAGAGGGGCAACATTCCACTCTCTCCCACTCTCCCCACCGCTTTTGTTTTCCCTCCTCACGCAGGCAGTCGGTCGAGCTCTCCACCTTTTGCTAATTGTGGTCTGTGTAAGGTTCCCCTTCACACAGGGAGTATTGTTTTACCTCACACGCAGGTTAGGATTGTGTTCTCCAGTGACGAGCTTGAAGAGCAGCTTGAGAGGCATGATTTCTTCTGGGTATGCTTTTTCCTTACTGATTGGGGTCTGTGTGTATTTTCTTTCTCAGGTGCGGGCTGAGAATCTAGCTTCTTTCCCATTTACGGACTGTGTAACACTGTCATTATTTCATTATTCCATTGGGATGTTGATATTCCCGTGGTTTTGGGTTGTTGTGTGTGCAAACGTCTTTTGGGATTGCTGCTGAGTTTTTTTGGCCATGCTAAGGCCAAGAACAACTCTGGATCGTCTTGTTTGACTTGAGCTGTGTTCACCATTTCATTTGGGTTGTCACCCTGTTGTCCTCATTTTCTTCACAAAGCTGTGAACTGCTTGTTTCACTGCGGTTATGCAGTGGTTGGTCTTCGAACTGTTCAGAGTAGGATTGGAGGCTGGGTATGCTTGAGAAACCTAGTGTTTGGGAGCCACTCAGACATAATAGATTTTTGGCTTTCTTCTTCACAACCCTCGAAGAGTAGGGATAATTTTAGGGGCAAATATTATCCCAGTGGGCTATTTTTCCATGTTTTTCTCCCAAAAAGAATTCACCATTTTTCATTTTTTGAATCCTTGTTTTTCCCAATTTTGATGGGGTAAAATTTTTTCACCCTAAAAATCGCCAAATTATTGTATAAACAATATAAAATCCTTGCAAATTAAAATATTTTTTGAGAAAATATCGTCAATGATTTTATAGTTGGTGTTTTAAGAATTGGTAATATTCGCCAACATTTATACAATTTTAAATAAGTATGGTTCCTTAAAATCATCCCTGTCGAAGAGCATTGGAAAGGGAAGTCAGGGATTGAGGGATTGTGAAGCAGAGAAGGGACTGATTCCTAGGGTTGGGTGTGTGGATGTCTTAGATGTTAGGATAGCTCTGATGTAGGTGTCCTTAACTCTCCATTAATACCACCAGCTTAGCATTTAGCCTTTCCTAGCTCCTTAACGGCCTGATAAACCCAACTGTGTTGACTTGGTTGTTTTGTGTAACCTTGGCTATGTGTAAGCCTGCTTTGACCCTTGTTCCTTAGGGAATCATGCCCATCTCGGGGGTGGTAGTGTTGCTGAGAGATTGATGAGAAAGTTGGCCTATGGTTGGGTGGAATGTTGTAGCAACGCAGCTGGTTGCGGACAAGTTCTGTATAAGATAAGTGTTCTTGTCCATTTTGCTTCTGCAATTACATTTACTGTTTCATGAATGATGATGAACATGTTGATGCTTTAATGTATATGTTTTCTTCCACTGTATGTTGGGTAACTATACATCCTTGTAGGTTTTATGCATCTTAGCATGTTTTATGTTTTAGGAATTTTTTTTCATCTTTATATGTATCTTCATGTTCATGGGGCTATATGCTCGTATGTTGGATGGTTGGTAGCATCCTCTTCGCCGGTTGGAGGGTCGATGACGCTACAGTGTGGTATCAGAGCTCATGTTGCAGCATGGGCCTAAATGGGCCATGAAGATGTAGTGACAGAGCCATCGTTGCAGCATTTAGGCCTCAGAGGGCCATGAAAGATTAGCTAGCAGAGGCAGGTTTCCTTCTACCCAGTAAAGATAAAAAATCATGATAGAAATTTTCTTGAAATTTTTTGTTGAAAAATGTGTCTAAGTGCCTGAACCATTGGCCCATCGGAAGACTAAGTGGGAATCTCCTTCGATGTAGCAGAGAGCTAGATGGAAGGTCAATGATGGAGGACAAAATTTGTGAATTTTTCTCTAAGTGTTCATAGGCCATCGACAAAACTTAGTGGAAGTTGGAGCCGCAATTTCGACGAAGAATAGCTAAAGACCACCAAAACACCGATCCTTTTTAGTTGAAATACCATCCGAAAGACACCATCAATGATCGACGAAGTTTAGTTGTTCGTATTGCCGATAATTAGATGATGGAAACACTGATACGTCGGTAGGGAAAAGGTGAAGGTGCCAAAGAGAAAGGAAGAAATTTCACCTAAAATTAGACGTTGAAAGCGCCGATAATACGTCGACAAAACTTAGTTGTTTGAGGCCCCAATACGACGGTGGTGGAAAAGATGATTAATGAGAAAATCAAAATTTTCTAAGTCACGAAATTCCATTGCCATTGGCGAAAATTAGAGGATGAGGGTGCCGATGACGAAGGGTTCCAGTGGAAAATAGATGAAGGTAGAGCCGCAGTTTCGGTAGAGATATTCTGAAGATCACCGAAACGTCGGCGAAAATTGGACAATGTAGGTGCCAATGAGTCAGTGGAAGAAAGTAGAAAGAGAAAAAATTTGAAAATTTCTCTAAGTATGGAAAACATCAAGGAAATTTAGATGATGGAACCATTGATGCGGCAGCTGATGTTGGAAGACATTAGTTGTTTCTGTCACCGATGAACATCGGAAATAATTTAAGCACTTGTGATTTCGTCATTGCGGCTGTCAACGAGACTATCATTCCGATGGTTAGAGCTTTCAACTGCCGATAGTGTTCAGGTCACTGACACAATGAAATGTTTAAGTTAAATACTGCTGGCATGTAGTGTGTAGTTGTCCCCATAGCCGATAGGTTGTATGGCCGCGGAACCCACAATTGGTTGGATTGCTTCCATTGCAGATGCCTAAGGATTTATCCACCTGATGGATAGTTCTCCCAATCACCACTGCTGTGTCCTAGTTCATTTCATTGACGATGCTGCAAGGGTTGATTCTTTTGACCGCCGACAAGGTTAGGGTCACGGAAGCCACAGGGAGTTTGTTGCCCGCTGTTGCGGCCGCCTAAGGGACTATTCCCCTGATGCATAATGCATCCGATTGCCGATCCTTGGCATCGCCAATATCAGACCATCGAAAAATGTTAGTTGTTAGGGCCTCCAATGAGTGCCAGAGGAAATTGTTTATTTTATCGCCGAAGTGTCGAAAATTTAGTTGGGAAGAGGTCCGATTGGGCCAAAGGAAATTTGGGTTTTTTCAAGTGGATTTCTCAATGATTTTTAACTGTTATAAGTGGATTTTTTCAGCAATTTTAGGGCTAAAAAAAAAGGAAGAAAATCCTAAGTGGATGAAGTTAGCATTCCAAAGCAAAATACAGTTCTGTGTTTTGCCTAAAATTGGTGAAAATCATCATTTTAAAAGTGGTGAGGTTTTCACACCTGAGGTTAGAATGAGGCATGTGGATAGGCATTGGAAAGCTTATCTAGTAGGGAACAAGGAGGAATCACCAAAGTTTGAATGTGGTGCTGCAAAGTACTAGTGATTGCTTAAAAGAGAAGTGTGTTGCTGTCAATATGGACAATCCTGAAATTGCATGCCTAGAGGTAGTAAGACCATGAAGTCAAACCAGTCGTTGTGTGGAAGAGGAGTTCCATGTAGGGACTTGAAAAGGGAAATTTTGTTAAACCCTGTCTTGCTAATTATAATTACATTTTATAAGTTTTGTACATAAAATGTATGAGGATATGCCTTACGTGCATAGGATATTACATGTTGGTAAGAGTAGTGAGAACTATACATTTATAATGAACCACTAATGGTAAATATTGCATTGGTGTTGGCATTAGTGGAAAAACCAATGATAACCTAGACATGGCTGAGTATCTTGCTGATGCTGATGAATGTGACCAGCAACCCTATGGAGAAAGGGATAAGGAAACAAAATCATGATCAAAAGTTGGTGAGCAACTTCTGCAATCTCCTGCAAGAGACCAACAAAACTAGTAATGTCTAGGGTGTATGTAGGATCCATGCAGGTAATGGTTTAATTATAAAAATTGCACGGAGTGTTAAAAGAAAGAGGTTTCATACCATGTGGGTATTTGAAATTTATACTACATTCATACAGAAATGTATCATGCATATGTTGTTATGAGCTTAGTAGCCCAAACAAAGTAAGTACTAATGGTCTTGATTATAGTAATGCATCATATATGAAGTAGCCATGGTTAGGCCATGCATGGTATGTTTGAAGGCATAGTATTCCTGAATCAATGCAAGGTAGCATTGAGTGGATATGCATTAAAATATTTCATAAATCTTGTGGTTATGCATTGAATAGATGCATATGAAAAGTATGAGTAAATGTTGTAGATACGAATACATAAGTATGGGTGCAAATGCTGTGATGCAATGCATGAATGCATAGAGATAGTGCATGTGTTATTATGAATAAATAATGGCTGAAATGATGAATTGATGACAATTTTGGAACCATTTCAAGAGCTATTATGAATGTAGGATAGTAAGTGCACGAAGAGGGTAGTCATGATCGATTGACTACCGGAAGGGCTCTATGTAAGGGCAAGGTGGTACAATGATACACTTGTGAAGTAAGGAGTATCTAAACAATTCATTTAAATTGCATAAATGATGTGACTATACCTTGCAATTTTAGTATGATAATAATTGCGTGAAGTAAATGAGTTTGGTAATATTGATGTGCTAACAGTTGGAAGTATTTGAATTCTATAATTCTGAAAATGTTTCAGTGATTGTTGCAGCAATGGAAAAAGGTTATATCCATCAAGACTAACCAAGTGTTTGGATGATTGAAGTTCAGGTTTCGGGTCGATTGTTTGGGGCATAGAAATGTGGGTAAGACCATGACAAAGGCCGAAATCTACCCTGTGAAAGAGCCAAACCTCACGAGAAGAGTCTCATGGCTATGAAAATAGTTTGCATGCATAATGAGTTGTCAATTGGAATTTGTAAATATCAGATTTGAGAAATTGCTAACAAATACTAATCACTATTGGCTTGCATAGAATTGTGTCAGGAGGGTGTGTTGTAAGTGGGTGTTCATGTGATGCTAGTAAGCATAAAATTATAATGGGAATAGTGGTGCTGCTTACAAGAGACCAACAAATGAGGATCACCTCGTTGCTAAGAAAATCAATTTCTGTAGTAGACGGAGTTGCAAATTTCTATTGAATTTAATTACTAATGTCATTGCTTGGTTATGGAAAAATCAATTTGGATTGCATTATCAGATAATGATTGACTGTTTGGCTACTTCATGAATGTGCCAAGGGTACACATTGCAGGAAGATCATGTGTGATGGCCTGTAGGAGCCAAACTTTATGGGGAGGTTCTCCCCTATCTTGGAAATGGGTTTCAGGTGAAAATCCATTGGACATTTTGGAAATGTCTCATCTACACTACATGTTTTGTTAGCAACATGCGTGAAATGGTATAGATTATGTCAGTAAGACATGTGTGGATATGAAATGTAAAAATGAGTTGGGATGGCAAACTGAGGGACTGCCAACTTAGAGAAGGGAGCCCCATTCCTCCTCAACGAAGGAATACTGCCTCGACAAATTGATAAGTGTTCTGTGACCCTAGCTAAGAATATGCATGTCAAATTGTTAAATTCAATATGTAAAGCATGTTTTGATTCTATTTCCATTATGGAAGATTGCTTGAATATGAATAGGGCCTACATGGCACACATCGAGAAGGGGTGCACACTTTCCCGATGTCGGATCATGAAAGGGTTTTCAATATTGATTACACCCTAGGGGGTGAATGCACTCCTGGTGTCTCAATACTTGGTAGTGAATGATATGAAACATGATTACAGTTTTAGAGCAATAAGGCAGATGAGGTTGCTTATATTACTTGTGTTGATAGGCTAAACAGATGTAGTTGGGTTGTTGATATAAGTGTATTGACTTGGTTTCCTGCAGCTTAAAAAACCCAATTGTGTATTGGCTTGGTTGGACAATCTGATAAACCCAACTATAGGTTGGATTGACTGTGCTTGATATGTATAAAAAGATGCGGTGAATATGTCACCGAAATAGGGTTGTTATATGCCTAGGGATCCATAGTGAATCCTGGACTTGGAAATGGTCGTTTATTGTTGATATAAGTGCATGGTTGATATAAGTGTATTGTTGATATAGGTGCATTATTGATATAAGTGCATGGCCTGATAAACCCAACTGTGTTGGCTTGGTTGATTTGTTTCTTCCCAGTTGAGGTGAAAGTGTACTAGCTGGACATTAATTATTTGGTGTTGAGGAGCAGCCTACGTGCTGACCTAACATCCAAGTCCATAGGCAATCCCAAGGCTTGCAAATTGAAGTAGGATCCTGTGGACCAAAGAGGAAACATGCAATACATATAAGTATTGGATTATTTGCAATTTCTTGCTAATGAGTATACATGTGTATACGATTAGTTATGAGATTCTAAGCTCTTGTTTAAGAGATAAAAACCATTGAGAATAAACTAAACATGTGAATCTATTCAATTCTTGAATATAGGTATCGCTTGGAGCGAGGACTATGAGAGCATCCTAGGGGTGCATGTGAACATGTGACTGTCCTAAAGAGCTCAGAATGAGCAGGAACAAAGAAGGTACTAGTGAGACTGTGAAGGTCCTAGCAGCCGATACAAACCATGTTGGGAGGCTCCATGGTTGAGAGGTCTGAAATAGACTGGAAACACTAAGTGTCATGACCAAGAGGGATTGGTCCGGCATTCAAGGTGAATTGAAAGAGGATGAGAGCATGAAAACCACAGTGGTGGTGTGGGTTCTAGGATGGAATGAGACAAAGAGGGGAAAAACTCTTGCTGCTCTCTCTTTCCTTTTGATTATATATATATATACTGATGCATTGTGAAAACAAAAGATTGTTGAATGCATGTATGACTGAAAATAGAATGTGTGTATTTGCTTAAAGTAAATTGTGAATGTTGGAATAGTTAATTCCCTGCCCAAGAATGGACATGAATTAGCTCATGTGCCTATTGGGAAGGCATGAAAAATATGAAAGCCTCCTTGAAAAGACTTGGACTATCATGCCAATTGGGAAATTAATTGACTGACTTTAATTCCTATATTATGCTTGGTTTAACAAAATTTCAATGATGCATTTCACAGGTGAGGAAAGTGAAATCCAGTAGTGCACATTGATCATGGAAGCAGACCAAAAGCTATTGGACTTGGCTAAAAGTATTCTTCAAATAATTGCCAAGACTCAAGAGAATATTGGAGAGATGCTCAAGACACAAAAAAGGTAGAATGAGATGAACCACCAGATTTTGCAAGACTCTATTGGTTTGCAAAAGGAGGTAAAAATCCTTTTGGTAGCAATACGTAAAGGAAAGGAAAGTGGATCAATGATGGGACATTCATCCAAGCGATCCATTAAGAAACATTCCAGGCATGAAGAATCAAAGGAAATTGAGCAAGTAAAGATGAAGTAGGTAGCAAAATGTTGGAAATGTGGAGGACATCATTACCGCTGGGACTGCCCAACGAGGGAACATAAAGAGGGTAGCAGCCACAAAGTTACTAGACTTGGGGATGAGCTGAAAGCTAAGAACCAACAAGAGAAGCTCGTGGAAGCCGAGGGGCTTGGTCCATTAATTTCAAGTAAATAATTGAACGTGGGACAGATTTGCAAAATTTTGAAATTTTGGATTTGCAAATTGGATATGTATTCCTATGTATTGGAACATTGAGGACGATGTTATTCCAAGGGGAAGGGGATTGCAATACCTCGGTTTTGACCCCATTTGCATTAAAAGATACATGATGAAAATATTGTAATTAATCATGGTGTGGAGCTAAAGGAAAAATCCCCACCATCGATTTGGTTGTGTTATGTTTCGGCAATTGGGATTGTTGCCGATGGTATATCATGCTACCTGTCACATAATAGTTTTGGCATCATGTAAATATGCACATTAATTAAAATGAACCTACAGCCAGCTATGACGGTGCAACATTAATGAAAAGGTCATGATTTTCCTAAGGATAAGGAGGGGGAATTTTTGAACTTTGGGACTATGGGGAGAAGCCATGTGTCAACCACCCATTTAAAATTTTGTTGTATGTTAGTTGGGAGTAGTTATTGCTGAGTGGTGGTGGGTGTGGCAGGGTTGTTAGTCCTTTCCCATGTGTCCACTCCACCAACAGACTCTTCCTCTTCATTTCTCTTGGACAGAGGGGCAACATTCCACTCTCTCCCACTCTCCCCACCACTTATGTTTTCCCTCTTCATGTAGGCAGTCTGTCGAGCTCTCCAAATTTTGCTAATTGTCATCTGTGTAAGTTTCCCCTTCACGCAGGGAGTACTATTTTACCTTACGTGCACATCGGGCTTGTGTCCTCCTACGGCGAGCTTGAAGAGTGGCCTGAGAGGAACGATTTCTTCTGGGTATGCTTTTCCCTTAATAATTGGGGTATGTGTGTATGTTCTTTCTCAAGAGCGAGCTAAGAATTTGGCTTCTTTCCCATTTGTGGACTGTGTAACACTACCGTTGTTTCATTGTGCAATTGGGTTGTTGATCCTCCCATGGTTTTGGGTTGTTGCATGTGTAAATGTATTTTGGGATTTCTGCTGAGTTATTTTGGCCATGCTAAGGCCAAGAAAAACTCTGGATCATATTGTTTGACTTGAGATGTGTTCACCATTTCATTTGGGTTGTCACCCTCTTGTCCTCATTTTCTTCACAGAGATGTCAACTGCTTGTTTCACTGCAGTTATGCAGTGCTTGGTCTTTGGACTATTTAGAGTAGGATTAGAGGCTAGGTATGCTTGAGAAACCTGGTGTTTGGGAGCCACTCAGGCAGAGTAGGTTGATGGCTTTCTTCTCCACAATCCTCGAAGAGCATTGGAAAGGGAAGTCAGGGCCTTAGGGACTATGAAGCAAAGAAGGGACTGATTCTTGGGGTTGGGTGTGTGGATGTCTTAGAAGTTAGGCTAGCTCTGGCGTAGGTGCCCTCAACTCTCTATTAAGACCACCAAGTTAGCATTTAGCCTTTCCTAGCTCCTTAACGGCCCGATAAACCCAACCGTGTTGAATTGGCTATTTTGTGTGACCTTGGCTATGTGTAATCCTGATTTGACCCTTATTCCTTGGGGAATCATGCCCAACTCGAGGGTGGTAGTGTTGCTAAGAGATTGATGAGAATGTTGGCCTATGGTTGGGTGGAACATTGTAGCGACGTAGCTCGTTGCGAACGAGTTCTGTATAAGATAAGTGTTCTTACCCATTTTGCTTTTGTAATTACATTTAGTGTTTCATGAATCATGATGAACATGTTGATGCTTTAATGTGTATGTTTGCTTCCGCTATATGTTGGGTAACTATGCATCCTTGCAGGTTTTATGCATCTTACCATGTTTTATGTTTTAGGCATTTTTTTCAGCTTTATATGTATCTTCATGTTCATGGGGCTATATGCCTATATGTTGGATGGTTGGTAGTGTCCTCTTCACCAGTTGGAGGGTTGCGGACATTACATCGAGACTCCCAGTGACTCCTAAAATGTAGGGATTCATCTAGGAGGTGCCTAAACTGATGCATGCAAGTGCATTCAGTGGAATTCAACCTCTATTGGTGTTGCCCACACTCTAGTAACTGGTACATGTGGCCCAATTAGGCCAAGTGGACCCAATGGTACCAGTGGACCCAAATATTAAAATAAAACTCCTAAGTTAAGATAAAATAATCTAATAGACAGTTTGGTCAAGGGAGGATTATAAATCCTAACACCCCCCTTAAATCCTAACTTGGACAATTGTGGGCCTTGGAAACACGGCCATAAGTCACCCATATACAATCTAAAAGATAAAATTATACTTAACACAACCGAGGAAATAGGGGAAAACCTCATGGGAAACCCCTCCCCCTCAAGATAAGCAGAAATCAGGAAATACAAGTTAAAAACTTGCAAACTATTTTGCTGCAATTTGCAGTAGTATGCAGCAGTAATGCAATATTCTATTTCTACTATGTAGAAACATCCTAAATCTGTTCATGTGAACCTATGAATCTAAACAAATGCTTATGTATGGAGGAATCTTCCTGATTGGAAGAAGAATAATGTACTCAACTGAATCAGAAATATAAATAGTTGCACAGTGAAAACTGTAACATCCCCAAGAAAGAAAGAAAAAAATCCCTATCAAAGGACAACTTGAACGCTAATTTACGTGGTTCACCCAATTCATGGGTTACGTCCACAAAACTGTCACATCTTGTGACATTCATTTCATTATATGGTTACAATCGGCAACATCATTGTTGCCATAATTTATTTTCTTTTCTCTTCCTAGACTCTCTCACCGAGAGTATTACAATTTTATTCACTACTACTTTCAGGCTAGGGCAGGAGTATTTTATTATTTAACAACTCTCAAGATTACTATCCAATATCAACCCCCATACCTCCTTTTATTCACAGTGTTGGTACATATAAACATAGT
Organism: Pseudotsuga menziesii; assembly: GCA_001517045.1. Classification (NCBI taxonomy): domain Eukaryota; kingdom Viridiplantae; phylum Streptophyta; class Pinopsida; order Pinales; family Pinaceae; genus Pseudotsuga; species Pseudotsuga menziesii. Next base: position 442,698 of record LPNX010040975.1, read on the forward strand.
AGGTGAAGATCAAAGTAACATCATAGATCTACAACATGCATTTGGAAGCTATGGAGTATGTTTAGCCTTTAGCACATAAGCGTGTACCTAAAATTGCAGCTACGATTTCACTAGTTCTATAATGAAAACTTCCAAAATGTAAACATGGATTTACTATACCAATACTCAAATGAATAGTCAAGTATAATTTCTAAGTCGCGACTATCTATCTAAAACTGTAGTGAATCTCAACTCAAAAATGCATACATGGAATTTGCTATATCCATACTCAAACAAAATAATCTAGTATAAAACTAAACTACAACTTGGATCTGTTTAGGATCTGGCATGAAACTTCAACTACAAACACATTTTATGGATTGACTGGATCTATACTCAAACAAATGACCCAGTGTAAAGTAAAATACGGCTTGAATCTGTTTGGGGATAGGATGAAATTCAAACACAAATGCATACATGCTGAATGGGGAAATACACAGCTCTTGAACAATGTATTCAAAATCAATACTAGGGATTGTGATGAAATGTCCAACTGTCGTGATATGCCCATGACTATCCACGAAAAATACTAGTATGTATTCTATAATATACAAATGCTTACTGCGGGTTTGAAATATGCTCCAACGATCTTGAAAAAATATGACCAACGCATAGACACAATAATATTCTTGGTACATCCTCCATATGCATATCTATTCCAAATGAACACAAATGCTGGTAACGTTCCAAAGTGTGGATATATTCTAGCAAGACAGATGCTGGTAGTGATTCATTATGTGGATAGATTATTAATGCATTGAATGATCCAATCGACTAAGGGTCTAAGACATAGTGAAAATAAAATCCAATAACTAGGGGCTAAAATGAAATCAGCAGACAATGATCTAATAAGTTGATGGATCTAAACACACATTCAGCTCTGTCCCATGGCTATGAGACGAAACACCTTCAAAACAATTGACCTAATCCTAGATCGGATTCCACTCACTGCTGAGAGATGGTAATAATAGACTCTACTATTCAGAAGAAAAAAAACACATTCAACATCATAGACAATGAAATGCTCCTACGTTCAGGAAGACTAGCATACAAGGTTACATTAACCAATCCCCAATTCCAAGCGAGGGTGAGGGTGGAGTAACTAAATGCATGCATTTAGATCGAAAAATAAAAAGGAAAACCCTTGTTTAAGGAAAACACCGAGCTGTAGACTTTGGGCTTTGCATTGTGGGGATAGGATCCCACTCCAAAAGATGGAATAAGATTAGATTGAATAGAAATCGAGTGTATTATTCATCAATCGAATGCTAGTATAGTTCAATGATTTGATCTGTTCATAAAGCAAGCTTTGGGTGTAAATAAACACATTAGGATCAGTCATGTTTAGATCTAATGATGAAACTGTAGTTTAGATCAAACATGTTGGGACCTATCCCAATCACGAGCATCACAGTCATCGCTTGCAAGCTGATACATTCCATGCAATAGATATATTCAAAACATGAAAAAGAAATTGAGACATTAGCACATCCAAGTAACATGCCAAGGATCCTTCCTGTTTAGTCAACAAGGAAGATGCGTACCATCGTAGGGGTCTGCAGGAACCCAATCTATGTATTCTCCAGCAAGAACTACCTCCAATATGGCATGCCCCTTTCTTTTCTTTTTTTCTTTTTTCTCCAGCATCATGTGAACCATTCATTTTTATAACTTCATTCGCAGTCCACTAGCCCATGCGAGTCGAGAATCTTGCAGCTAATGATATAAGGTATCGGCATAAACCACGGTATGTTGCCCAGAAATTTCATGGCATGCTTATCTTTCAGTCCCAATATATATATATATATATATACGTTTTACTTAAATACTCCTTCACGCAAAATGCTACCAATGACGCCCAAAATCATGGTGGAACACTCCAATGGAAGACCCCTTTTATCACTCTAGCCATATATCTATCTATCTATCTATCTATCTATCTATCTATCTATCTATCTATCTATCTATCTATATATATATATATATATAGTGTATATTTAAAATGCTCTATCGCGCAGATGAAAACGCAACCAGCAAACACCCGAAGTATCGTGACTTCCGAAGAAAGGAACAAATTTTCCCCTTTTTTTGAGTAGTCACCCTCCTTTGGCTAGTTTGATTCCTTTCCCCTCAACCACACCAAAAATTCCATTAATAATATATATGTATACACACACACACACATATAACATCCTATAATAAGGAATATATGTTCATTGTTTATTCAAAAATGGTATTTCACCATTTATTATTATTATTCGAGGTATTTCACCATTTTTTTGGTCATGATGTATAGATTTAATTTATGTTTTAGAATTTATGTTTATAACTATGAATTTGATTGGATATGCTAGTTAGGAATGTTTTCAATCATTTAGGTGGAATAATATATGATATATGTAGCATATTCATTAAAATGCACTTTAGGAATGTTTTCAATCATTAGGAATGTTCAATAAAATGCACTTTAGGAATGTTTTAAATCGTTAGGAATCTTCAATAAAATGAACTTTAGGAAAGTTAGTTATGAATGTTTTCAATCATTAGGAATGTCCAATAAAATACGCTTTAGGAATTTTAGTTAGGAATGTTTTCATCAATATCATTATTATATTTGGTTAATAATCTTAGTGTGTATAATGCATTTTATAGAGTGATTCAATTTGAATTAATGAAATTTATAGAGTGCTTCAATTAGAATATATTGACTTTTTATGGTAATCTACCATTTGATTTAAGTCTGTTAATAAAAAAATATTGTATATAACAATAAAAAGAATGAAAATCCATGTAAGACACAATCAGAATAATCTATTAGAAATATTGATTGAACAAAAGTGAGAAGTTTTTCTATTTACTTGATACATATCACAATGATACAAAGTTATGACCACATGATGCAATTCATCAATCAATTTGATGTACACATGTTCAACAATCTAAGAACAATATATCATATAAGTTACATCAATTTGATATACATACGCTCAACAAACTAAGAACAATATAAAATAAGTTTCATCAAGTTGATGTACATAAGCTCAACAATGTAAAACCACTATAATATAAGTTTCCTCAATTTGATGGACATAAGCTCAACAATGCAAGAACTTGATTTCATATTTAAGTAAAAATTATCAATTTGACATGTACACAAGCTCAACAATATAATCTAACAATCTATCATATTTAAGTTTCAAAGAGGAACATATTTCATGATTTGACAATTTCATAACACGTACTAAAGTGCATAACATTGTAATTTCAAGAACAATACATTTTTAAGGAATGTGCTTAAAAATCATCGATTCAATCTAGCTAACTTATCAATAATCACTCTATTTGAGTGTCACAATTATAAAACCAATGAAGATGTCCTTCATATAAAAAATATGTATCATGTTCAACATGATTGAAATTAGAAATAAGATCATAAAGTAATGGCGTATTCAATTATTCTTTCACGATCAACTTTTGACATCTTCCATATTCTAGCTTTCAATTTTTTATTTGATTTAACTTCTATCAACTTTATGCAAGTTGCACATACCAAATGACTATATTGGAAGCATATGACATCACATTGATAGTCTTTAAAGTGAATGCCACTTTCAGTTTAATGTGTTTCTTGAAAAAGATAACCTTTTAATAGAATTGACCCTCTTTCTCATATAAAACCTTTGTCATCGTAGTCCTCCAATAATTACATCTTTATCTCTATGCATCGCATCAAATAATATCTAACATTTTCATTGTTGTCCATGGGTGCAACCACAACAAATACATCTCCTACACATAATAAAGAACATTGAATTTTTCAGACTCATCTTCATTAAATTAAACAAATTTCACATATATATATATGTGTGTGTGTGTGTGTGTGTGTATTTGACATTCAAGTAAAACATCTTTAAAATAAAAAGTGACAAATTTAATACAGTGTACATAAATTTACCTTCTCTAACAAGATTGAAAATTCTATCACCATCAGTTGATATTGCAATGTACTATGATTCAATCTCCTCAAAGATTGTGAGTGGAATTTTTCCTTTTAGATTAATTTCATTGTGTTTCCAAGGTTTAACATAATTTTCATTGATGCTTTCACAATTGTCTATTGATTCTATGTCCGCCATGAAAATAGGACAAAATCATGTTATCTTACTACTATCAAATGAAAACACATTTTAGAAGGTTTTTTTTTTGATTGAGTGTAAATATCGAGTTCCATAAATAGTGATAGCATCATATGGGATTGATCTGTGTATATCTTGGATTCCAATATGCCAAAACAACCTATCCATCATAAACAATTTGCATGTACATGTGAGTAAAATGTTACTATATGTACATATTCAAGTCATTCCAAGTTGAATAATTTTTTTTTGAAAAACACGTTCATACCTATGCACATCCTTTGGTTGTTGATTGCAATCATGGATAAGATTTACACGGCAACAGTGAACTTGATTAGAACACACAAATCGATCGACATAATGGTTCGTTTGATACCTTTGAAGTGCTTGTTTTACACATGCCCTTGCACCATCGTGCTCCCCTTTTTCATGAAAAATTTCAAACAAATTCCAATGATGTTTAATATTTGTTTTTTTATGAAGGAAACATAGCCAGAAGAATGATCATGAAGATTTAAATTTTGTTTCACATCCATCTGACCATATCAAATGTTCATTCGTTACAATTACATGTGTTTTCAATGAACCATAAATAATATCAAGACAATGTTGTACATAAAGCATATCATGTGTACGATCATCACTGATATAGAAATG
>LPNX010041024.1:0-32112 GCA_001517045.1 Pseudotsuga menziesii
CCTAAGTTGCAGGTGGCAACTTCCCTACATTTGGGGTCACGATCCCCCAAGAAAGTGGGATCAGAGCAGGTGGCTCATTAAATGACAGTTAACCCAAAAAAAAGACCTAGGCAATCTTTTAAAAGTACTCAATGAAGAGAGCTAGGGATGCTCAGATATTTTTCCAGAGAGAATTCATTCAGGTGAATGTTATTCAGGAAATTCATTGAGAAAAGAGGGAAAAATAGTAAGGAAGTTGTCTGAGAGGATTGTTGCAGTAACTTGTTTTATTACAGCTTGTTAGCTGGGAGAGCTTACTGAAAAGTTCTGTGTTAATACTGAGTTTGAAGACTAGTATTTGACTTTGCTGCACCTAGTTCCAGCCAGGGAGACCAGAGCAATCTCGGGGGTCCTAAGGAGTCGCTGTCTGAGCGCTCTCCAGGAGTTGGTAGGGAGGAACGGCCTCCCATTGCTGTTGTTGTCCAAAGATTAAGCAGGTTCTGTTACTTAACTGTCTTGTTTTAATTTCTGTGAATGGTTATATGTTATGTTGTAGTTATGATTAAAGAGTTAACTGGTTAATGATGTAAATGATTTAGTTTCTTAGTAATGAAACCTTTTAATAGTCTTAGAATACTTGTGATGACAATTAGACTTTTGTCACTCTCTAAGCTCAAAAATTTATCAAAGATTTTATAAGTTAATGTATGATAGGTAGCTTGAATATTTTTAACCTTCTTTGTTTGATAGTATAGTCTTGAAAATTCATAAAGGGGTTAAATATGATAAGTCTAGGACTGATCCTAAAGGTATTTTGGTTTCCATCCAAATGTCAATCTTGGAAATAGAGTAGCATTCCAAAATAGTGCAAACCCTTAAATTATTAAGGGAATACTTGTATCAAACCATAAACTCGTAAATGCTTAAAGTAAGAAAAGTATAGATCGATACTTGTAATATCTTATCAGTTACAACTATAGTTGAAAATTTGAATATGATGCAATCTAAACATGGCATGTTACAGTAACTATGAATAATAGAAGTAAACCTTTGATGTTGTGATTTTCTACCTTGCTAGTTGTTAAATAAAGAAATAATCATTACATTCTTACTTTTACCTTCAATATGAACTTTTAATGGTTTCATACTTTGTAGACTTGTTAAACCCTATTTTTCTGTATAGAGAAGTTAACTGCCATCCCTATGTGTAGAATTTAATTCTCATGCAATAGGTCTCAAAGGAAACTTAGTAAAAGTTTTACCTTTAGAAGCATGGTAAATCTATCTAGCATGTATGTACTTTCACTAAACAAATTTTATATAGCAAATCGTATTGTAAACTTCCGAGACTTGTTAACAGCGACCCGTACATCTTACCTGTATACCTGTAATAGAAGAAAACTGTTGCGTTAGCTTGGAAGCTAAGTAAGCCCAATCCTTTATGACAAACCCACCTTGTGTCGCAAACAGAAAAAACAATCAGTAACTGAAAAGAAACTACTCTTTAAAGTTAAGTTTAATAAAAAGATCATTCAGTTACAACTCTAGTAACTTAAAACTAATCAAACAGTTAATGATTGCATTTAATGAGAATATATGCTATTTTAAATTTTTAAATTTTTCGGAATTTTTGGGGTTCTGACAAGTATCATGTCCGGAGCAAATGAAAGGAGAAGGTAATGAAGGGTTTTTTGTTTGGCTAGCCCTCCGAAGCCACACACGTTTAAGGATAGAATCTTCATAAGTGGCCACTATTTGTGGGTGACACTGCTCTAAACATCCGGATAGGAGAGGCTGAAGGGCCAAGTGAAGATTCCCTAGCTGCAGTTTTGATTCTGACAGAAAGTGGAGTGAAATGTAGGGGACCTGTGCCTTCCAAAGGTTCGGAGATAGTTTTTTTCCTTGCTTTTCTAATGGTAACATTTTTGAAACGAATGGAGTCCAAAGGAAGGGTTAACGGAGACAGAGGGGATTTAGCCGTAAAAAATTGAAAGGGATTTCATAAGATTCGGGTCTGAGAAGGTCGGGGAGGATCGAGGACTGTCAGGTGGTCGTGTGGGTGGGACTGAGTCTCCTGAAAATGCAAGAGGAGGGAAATCATCCATACTAAAGATGGGTGTAGTAACCTCAGCTTCTTGGGAATTGGAAGCCTCAGGTATAGGTAAGGTGGAAAAGTCAACATAGTCCTCAATAGGAAGGTGTTCCTTAGGAAAAACTTGTGGAGACACCGAGGAGGGAGCACAATTCAAAGGGGTGACCCAAGCAACACAATTTTCCACATCCTAAATCTAAATAAGCTCCCCTCTTATTAAATCTTCATAGTTGGTAGGTGAGAGAGAATTTTACATACCTTCAGGGGGGCAAGAAGAGAAAGTCTGTGTTGGAGGAGGACTCGACGAAGAGGAACGGTTTGGTGGAGAAACAACTCCTTATGTGTCCGAGGGGTTGTCACCATGCAAGAGGGTAGGGAAAGTACAATGAAGGTGTCCAAATTCATGGCACCAGTTACACCGGAATGGAATATTCAAATAGTCTAGCCTTTGACAGATAGGCACATCATTGCACATGATCTCTATTTCTGCAGGAAACCCTTTTGAAACATCCATCTCCACCAATACTTTAGCCATCCTCTTATCGGATATGAGTTGGAATTTCTCTTCCACGGCCACAAAATGTCCCAAAGTGTTGGCAAGTCCCTCTAGGAAGTCTTTACTCCAGAGAGGGAAGGGAAGCACAAGAAGAAGCACCCAGAGGTGGCGCTTGACCACTCTCTCGCATAGTGGATCGAAGTCCACATGCCACCTGCTAAGCACTAGAGATCCTTTGTTTATGGACCATAGGGAATTAAGGATTTGTGTTGCATCCTTATCTTCCAGAAAGACGAAGACTAGCCATCTATTTGCTAGAAGGATAATGGTTGGCACATAAGTCAGTAGAGGTTTCCAGTGAACCGTTGTCCAGTCTACCCATTCCTTTTTCCCCATGGTACAATATTCTAATCTTCCTACCAACGCCCTGCTACAAAGGGCTCCAACCCTATCCAAGTAAATGTGATGCCCTAGTATGTAACTACTCTTTCCTTCAAGTGCCTTCATTGTCTTGACATTCCTTCGAGAGCGGGCCAAAGAGTGACCACCCAGTTGATATGAACATGGCACAACGCCCATGCCTCGTGGAGCAATGGGATGACCAGAATCCATATTCAATGGTCCGACAACATCCTATCAACGAGGAAGGGTCAAGGGTGTGCAACCACTTGTAGGTGGTAGACCACAAACCGAGGCAGATGGGGACACAGTAACCAAAAAACCTCCACCACACTAAAAAATTAGTTACAGAATGGGAAAGTGACGGTGAAGAAAACCCGTGACCAAAACAAACCCCATAGTACCTTAACCAAAGTAGCACCTAGGCCAGTGAGACAAATGACCCCGGCCAAGTTAAACGGCGGAAACCCCAAATAAAAAAGAAGCAAGTCATGTAACAACCATAGCAGAAAAATAAGACAACCAAACCAGGGTTTAAACTGAAAATACCGGAAACTGTTGTGCCAAGTAACACCGCATCGGCATCCCCAGAGAGAGAGGTGAAAAAAAACCCTAAAGGTCACAAGGGGGAGTGGAAACCAGGCTAAGGTTAGTCTACAACATCTCGTTTGGGGAAGGCCTGCAGAACCCCGGTTAGTGCACCGCCCTACGAAAGTCAACAGGTAATGTTAGTTGTGAGAGCAGAAAAGACAGGGCATCTAAGCGCCAAAGAAAAGGAAAAAGCCGCCCCTGACAGTCAAAAGTAGAAACAATACCAGTAGACAAAAATAATAAACTGTCAACAAGGTTACAAAACCAGGAATAACGACGAAAACATCGGAGCTGCAGGGAGTTAACAATTAATACTAACAAGAAAAAAATGCCCACCACCGTAAAGATCAGAAATAAAGCAAAACAAAAGATTAATCAGTTCCCACTTTTTTTAAAACATGGTTGGTACTAGACCCCCTGCGAAGGGGGTGGACTCCATGTATGAAATGGCCATAAATCAAAAGAGGAAGGTCCAAGAAACCTTTGCAGGAGGGCATAGAGAGCAGATTCCACCAAAAAACATACACGGGGAGAATCGCAGTGTCTACCGTCCCATCTGACAATTTTAGGCTCAATTATCTACCTACAACAGCAGGTAAGGAACATGTCTCCATTGCTGTAAACCCTATGCCATTGCTGTAAACCCTGACTCATTTCAGTTTCAATGTTGTTAGTTAAGCTTACGTATGAACTCTCAATTGCCCAATTGTAGTTGGCATTTTCCATTGTTATAAATGGAGATGCTTGCTCTTGTATATTTAATTTTTAATTCAGATAACAATAGAACTTATGTTTTATGATGATGTTCATCTTTGATTTGGGGGTAGAACTTGGATCCTTACATGGTATCAGAGTTGGTACAACCTTGATTCTTTCACGAGATAGGTTGTGATCCATCTTGCATGCTTCCTCTTAGATCCGGAGAGCGACCTCTTTTATTTTGGTTGGATTGTTGTTTTGTAGCTAGCCCCATATCAGTGGCTCTTTGGTGCAGTGGCACGTAAGTCCAGTTCATGGACTGGATCTTCTCCCTCTTTGATCTACAAGATTTGCAACGCTCACAAGATCACCATATTTTGTTGGTTGGTCATGGCTCTGTCTTCTTTTTTATGGTCCGCGTAGCATCGGAGTTTTCTATGGCAATTTATGGGAAGCAGGTTGGGGGGGAAATCATTTGGGCTAGTGAGTTTATTACAAGTCACAATATTTTTGTGCTTTTTGTGCAACATTTTGGCCTATGACTTACAATTTTGTGGGTTCCTTGATTGTTTTCCTTGGTGCCTAAATTTCTTTTTGGAAAAATTGTTGATGTGGAAATTGCGCTCGAGTGATCCTCATGTTTGTGGATTACATCAAGCCATTTTGGAGTAGGCTAGATCATGCTTCTTGAGTTGGGCTTCCAGAGTTTGTATTTTGGAGACCTTTTGGAAAAGTTGGTTTTTTTGGGCAAATTGTTGTAAGAAGGTCATTGGCATAGTTTTTGCTATACCTCTTTATTGAATCTTCATTGTTCCATATTGTTTGAGGCATTGCAAAGAACATTTTGCTCTTTTTTAATGAGTGGTTGGACTTCAACTTCATAAACAAGAACTTTAATGCCTCTGTGATGTTTCTCAACGTTGTAACGAGACAATTCTTAGATATGCTCCATGTATTTAGATTGAAGATATGAAGCATGAAGCATGAAGCATGAAGCATGAAACATGAAACATGAGAGACATACTTAATGGAAATATAACTTAGACATTCATGTGGACGTTAAGGAAATTTGGTTATAGAAGAATATCACATGGAGGACAAACATTGCTTTCCAGGGCATTACTTCATCTAGAGAGTCACTTAAAATACCAACTTCAACTAAAATTTGTCAAATTGTTGAGTGGGTCTAACAGTTAGGAACATGTGTTTCCTCCTAAAAGGTCATTAGTTCAAATCCCAAAGAGGTTAGGGCATGTATATCTTTGAAGACTTTAACAGTTACACCACTATTTAGAAGAGGGTCCCTTGTCCCACAAACAAATGAATCTCATACACCAACTTGGTGTTTAAAAATATCTTTGAAGTACACCATAACTACTTCAAGCTAAAATTTAAAACTGAACATCATATAATACACACCCAAAATAATTTTATAAATTTATGTAATGATTTTCCCTAACCTATAAAAATATCTTTTTGAAGTACAACATAACTACTTTTAGCTAAAATTTAGAAAGGGGCATCACATGGTACACTTAAGCCTAAAAGAAAAAGATTGGTGTGGTCAATGGAGAACATAATGACTACAAATGGAACATAGTGCTATGGGGAATTTCGAAAGGAAAAACTTATTAGGAGAGAAGGATGATAGAGCAAACGAGCGTACACAATTTTACAAAACATCTCAAAGGTTAGGAAGACAATCCTGAACTCATGGACACATTTAATAAGGATAATCAGATATTGGAAAGGCTTATAACTCATCGACAATTCCAATAAAGTATAGTTAAGGTTCAAATGATATGGAATATCTAGTCCCTTTTCACATGGTCCTCCATGCTAAATGTTTGGGTTTGAAGGTCAACGTTGCCCACTCTCAATAATAGAGGATACTCGAGCATGATAAATGTACCTAAGGGAATGCTAAGGGAATGCATTGACATGAGGAAAGTGTGGATGGGGTTTTTTCCATGTGTTTTTTGCATTTTTTATATTAAGAAGTAAATTTTATAAGATTTTTAAACTAAGAAATAAATTTTATGAAAGGTAAAAGAGTGATATGATCAAATCATATATATATAAAGAGTGATATGATTGAGATGTAAATTTAATTTTTTCCAATGACTTTTTGAAAAGATTTAATCTCTTAAGAATGTTTAATAACTTTATAGTTAAGATGAGTATGAGATGTGGTAGCCAAAATGTATTAAAAAATAAACATTGGTAATTATATGTTTTTGTAATTCATTGATAATTGTTTATTGTGTAAATATAACATTTTTTTTTTATAGAAATGGGTAGAAATTTTATATTATTAAAAAAGACCAAATGAAAGCATTTGGCTAAGTACAACAAGGTCGACAAAATATCTGAACCGAAGAGATAATAGAGATCTTACAGACAAAATGGAGCACAAGTGATCTATTAAAGCCAGAAAATTGTAAATAGTAATTCTAAATATAATCTAACTAGCATAAAATTAGAAAAGACAGACAAACTGACCCAACAGAAAATGAAAATACATGAACTAGTGGCCTGAATAATTGTCCCACGAGGGCTCGATTCCTTTCCCTTCCGCTATCTTTTGCTTCTCTTCCACCTCATGAAGAACATGGTGTTCAAACGTCATATCATCCATTTAAATTTCAACTTGCAGAAGTCGATTCACAAGGTCCTGAGAAGTTAGAGATTGCTCCTTTAGCTGGGCTGCAGTGGATTCTTCATGTTCTTTTTGGACAACTCTAGTTTCGTGGAAAAATTCCTCAAGCTTCTACAACTTATTGTTGGTTTCCTCCCGATGGTGTCTCAATTTATGTTTTTGAGCCTTCAAATCTTCCTTAATCTATCGCAAATTTCTTCCCATGGCATCCCTCATGTGCTCCAGACAATGGTCCTGGCTTTCCTCGCTAGAATCCATAATCTTGTGAAAGGAGTAAGTCTTTATGAGAATAGGTCGAGCTTCTTCAAACTATCCTCCTTCATGAGTCGAGAGAGGAAATTCAACATACAAGAGGATACTAGAATAATCGGACATTCCTTCCTTATCAATGTGAGGCCAAAGACTGGGCTCGTGTGGCCAGATTGCGAGATCATGAGAGCCATAACTCCAATCTTCATTGCCGTTGAGCATGGTGTGAATAGTACCGAATATTTGACGCTCACCCTTCTTACAAATATGGTTTGCAACCAGGTGGAGAGAGCTCGCATGCGCGACCTTTAAACCGCAACATCTGCCTGCCCAAATTCCATCCCATTGCCACACGCCGCTTCCCGCACCTGAGAAGGACATGCAATTGGGACCTAACATGAGAAAGGCACGAGTCTCGCTAGGGGAGAGGGTCCATGAGCTCCATGTGGTCATCCAGAACTATAGTTCTCGAGTTTAACGATACCGCCCTGTTGGCAGTGGAGTCAGTCTAGGAATTATTCTGACGAAGGACGTGGACAAAAAGAAGAAGCTGGAATTTAGAGGAAAGTTTGTGTATTCTGCAAACTATTTGCTTTAATCGGATTTCTTTGGGGAGAAATCTAGAAATCATCAGAGAGATGAGGCTTTTAGAGTCTCCAGTGACTCGGGCTTCAATGATACCTTTCCTTTTCAACTGTTTAATTTCTTGCAAAAGCGCCAAGGCTTCGACTTGGTTATTAGTTGCATCACCAAGTCCCCAAACATACTTCAATTCGATCGTTCCTGGAAGAGTTTTAGGCAACCATGCACCCTCTGCTAGGGCCTCATTCTTAGATGTAGTGTAAATTAAACCCTCATTGTCTTTAAATACATAGAATCTGGACAATGAAACTTCATAGTGATGAGATTGAAAGATTACCCAATGTTACACATGCAAATGTCAAATGTTAACAACTTCATCACTAATGATCAAGACCATGCCCATATTCGTTGATTTAATGGGCTATCTTTATCAACATTTGTGACTAACAAATAAACTAAATATTTATGCACCATATAACATTTAACATATTTTGCTCCAAATGTTTCTTTGTTGTTGTTTTTTCTCAATATCAAAGACCATATAAAGGTTTTGGTTGAGGGATCACAGTTTTGGAATAGGTTTGTCTCTTTGTTAAGTCGTAGTTCTTGGAATTTTAACTAGTTACCATGAGTCTCACAACAACTTCAACCAGGGTGAGATTGTTGAATATCTCCATATTCTACCAGTGCAAAAATAATACTTGAAAATGCATTATGCAAATTATTGTGTTTGTGTTAAATACATAAGTCAGAGTTAAAAGGGCATCATTACCTATGCTTGAATATGTGTTGAGATAGATTTTAGTATTGGTTTGCTAGAAAATGTTATTCTAAAGTGGGACAAATCTCAATAGATTTAATTGGATTTTGAGAACACTAATTTTCATTGTAGGACTTGCAACAAACATGGCACTTATATAGGAATCCTATCCAACAACACCCATCCCTCTCGAAATAAAAGTAAAAAGTAGTAAGACCAGAAAATAATGATCAACATATAAAAAACCTCTAGGGGCAAGTCCAAAACAACATGTAACAATCAAGGTTAGTAACATGGGTTCAAGTACCCTAGCCCAAGAATACCAGTTCAAGTGCAAAAACTGACCCAAGAAGTTTTAAAGTGGGTATAAGCTCAATTGCTTCCCCTTCTATTGAGAGAGTCACAACAAGAAACATAAGACACATCATGAACCATGTAATTCAATTTTAGAGAAGGAATTGGAGTCCCTATTTAACTCATAAGAAACAAAGTGTTTGTAGACAGTTCCCTCTCAATCCACTATAGATCCCATAACTAATCGCTTCCCCTTCCATGTCGAGAGTCACAACAAGAAACACAAAATGCATCATGAATCATATAATTCAAATTTAGAGAAGGAAAAAGAGCCCCTTTTTAGCTCATAAGCAACAAAGTATTTATAGACAATTCCCCCTCAATCCATTATAGACCCCATAGCTAAATGGAAAGACATTTGAAAGAAGATGGTCAACAAAGCAAAGGACATCACATCTTATGGTCTATGACTAAGGGACACGACACTATAACTCTTATCTTTAGAATATGTACAACAAATATGTGAAACATGGGTTATATGATCATATTTGTAATTAATCTCAAACTCAATGAAAGGGATTAAGAGTTGAACATCAAACCCAAAATCACAACAAAACCCCCCAAAAGAGTGTAATTATATATATGTAAATGTTCATTTTAGTTAATATATTTTCATGGTTATTAAACTCCAAACTTTAGAAATATTTGGGCATTGGGTATCACTCGAATAAGTAGAGTCATGTTTGGTCAATTAGTCATTCACAAGCGATTCAGCCCTAGTCGGGGTTGCTGTTAAATCACAAATGCCTATACAAGATTGAAACCATTGACAATAAGACTAGAGCACCCCCTAAACACAAGTGAACCAAAGCACGAGGATACATTAAACTTCAATCCTCTTGCACATACACATGACTCCTCCTCAAGTGAAAGGTAAGATTACTTTTGGTTGGTTGACTACAACTTAGTCGACCTAGATTGTTAGCCACCACATGTAGAAACTTATGGGCGAAGGTGTTATTTGGTAAAAGTGCAAGCCTACCCGCATTTCTACCAATAAAATACTAGGATTAATAACAAGTATGTTTTTGATGCAACCGAGTTATACACAAGGATAAATATGAGCTCAACTTTGCCAAGTTCCTACTAAGAGATTGTATAAGATTCTCAAACTTAGGTGAATTTTGAGCGAGGTGATAATTTTAGGATAACATTTTCAACAATTTTAGCTTGCTTTGAAAACATAAATTTGAAATATCAATTTTGAGATTATCTACGTAGTGTAAGTCATTAAGATATGACCCACATCCCATGAGTATAGCTGCAACTGACCAAATTCTCATGGTTTTGAATAGTCCACTAAACACTCATTGCATCAAGTGATGCTCACGAGGGTGAAGAAGTGGGATTGAGACCAGCGAAATGAATTGCATAGCATCAAACTTCACTTATGGGGCTTGCACTCTACAACCAAGACTTCTCAAGAGGTCACCCAACCCATAAGTCCTCTAGCTCAAGCATGCTTAATTATGGAGTTTTCCCTAGAACCAAGCCCACTTAGCATGCTACACCATTTGCAAAACCTTAGCAAGTATTATGCCTCATGAACTATTCAGTTATAGTTGGCTTGACTACTTTTTATTTAAATATACGGGTTTTCGTATTCCCACATATGATATATTATTTTTGGGATTATCTAGGTAGTGCAAGTCATTAAGCTATGACCCATATCCCATGAGTATAGTCACAACTAACCAAATTCTCATAGTTTTGAATAATCCACATACTCATTGCAAGAGGTGATGCTCACAAGGTGAAGAAATAAAATTTAAACCAATGAAATGAATTGCACATCATAGATCATAAAATTAAAATTAAAAAGAAAAACTAAATCACCTAAATATCAATTAAACGAAAATCAAAATAATTTTTTAGAAATCATACCCTATTAAAAAAAAATGACAATTACATGATAATGGAACATTTTTACAATTTCCTTGTTTAGTAGCAAAGTATTTGATGAGCATAATGGCACATGAAGAGTAAACCCATCAAAATGCAACAATCAAGACAACTATAACTTTTGACAAAAAATTTGGATTTTTAAAAATGATTGAATTTGGTCTCTTTTTAACTTCCTAAATAAAAATAAAACCCACCCCAAAAAAACCTTGAAAGTGTTAAAACGTTTTATATTTTTAATAACCATGTGCGCAACCATTAATCCCCCAAGGTTATAGCTTCTTCTAACGTTCAACTCTCCGCAAATTTTAAATTACATGAACATCGCCCTTGCCGGTCGCCACTCCAACGTTCCGTTCCGAGATATAGCCGTTGAGACCTATACCAGCGCCCCCGTTCAGTTTTGAGTTAATACGTACGATAATACGTATTTTGTTATCGTACATGTGTCTGTACACAGCTGGCAACCACGTGACAACGATGTGAAAGGTGGAGCGGCTGGTCTGCGATTGATCCACATCAACGACAGGCAATGGTTCACACGTCCTCGAAGTGGGCCCCACCACGAGACGTGACCCTGCAACAGCCTGGATCTTCGCACTACATGCTAGCCTGTTTTAAGAGAGAGCAACGACAATATATTTTTCAAAAAAATAAAAAAAAGAAATTAGGGTGGGTGGACGGTTTGAGGCTTTAAAGGGGGCATCGCTAGGTTAAAGAAGTAAAGCAGGACGACGAGCTTAGCTCTTCGAGCATTGTAGTCAGAGGCGTGGTGGTATTGCAGGAGGCGTCTTTGCAAACGCCTTCTTCATCCGATTTCCTACGTCCCGCCGTTCTTTTGCTGTTTTTACTCTGTTTTAGGTTTTTTTCCCTTCACCACCAGCGAAAATGAGAGAGTGCATCTCGATCCACATCGGCCAGGCCGGTATCCAGGTTGGAAACGCTTGCTGGGAGCTGTACTGTCTCGAGCATGGTATTCAGGTACTGTGATTTTCCTTTAATTGTTAACAATGGCTAGGTTTTTCTGTGTAAGATCTGGTTCTGTTGATTAATTAGGCTAGTGTTTATATTTGCTAGTGATTTTTCTCAGATCTGGTCGGATATATGTGTTTTATTCAAATACCTATTGTATTGCGGTTAAAGACTAAGAAATGCTTGCGTTGTCCGTTTCTTTCGTAATTTTAAGCATTTTCCCGCGGATCCGGTTTCAAATTTTAGGTTTACATCAAAAAGATCCGTCTGTGTGGAATTAGCTTGCTATAGCGCGTCTTTTTTGTTTTCTGGGCTTAGTTCTGCTTCTGATATTTGTTATTAGTTTTTGAACTTGTCGATTTGATTTACATTGCATGCATTGAGGGTTTTGTTCTTACTAGCCTTGTATTTTCTGGATCTGGTTCAGCCTGATGGCCAGATGCCCAGCGATAAGACTGTCGGCGGCGGAGACGATGCCTTCAACACTTTCTTTAGCGAAACTGGAGCCGGAAAGCATGTTCCCCGCGCTGTATTTGTAGATTTGGAGCCGACTGTCATTGATGAGGTGCGGACTGGTACTTACCGTCAGCTTTTCCATCCTGAGCAGCTCATCAGCGGCAAGGAAGATGCGGCCAACAACTTTGCCCGTGGTCATTACACCAGTAAGTGTGTTTTCGGCTTTATAAAGATATTTTCGCGGTCTTTGGAATATCAAACCCTCACGTGCAGTATTTTAGCTCGATTTTAACCCATACAGTTTATTTTCTGCCTTTCCAAATTGATTCAAAAGTTGGTGGATTTCTATTTGAAGTTTCACTGTTCATAAATCTATAGCCCAGAGCTTGATATTGAGGTTCCTATCTGATATTTTCAAATGTACATATGCCCCTCCGAACTACATTATTTACTCTGCATTAGCATAGGTTTTTAGGTTTCTTGGTTTTCCTAGAAACATTCTTTGAGTAGGGACCTGCGTATGTTAATGTGTAAAATTAGATCTACTAGTTCAGATCTTGAGTCTTTCTTTGTGAAATGTAGTTTGCCATTGAGATTTGATGTCTCTTATTTCAGTTGGCAAAGAAATTGTGGACCTCTGCCTGGACCGTATCCGGAAGCTGGCTGACAACTGCACGGGTCTACAAGGATTTCTCGTCTTCAACGCAGTCGGTGGAGGAACTGGTTCTGGACTCGGCTCACTTCTCCTGGAACGTCTTTCAGTGGACTACGGTAAAAAGTCCAAACTTGGATTCACTGTATATCCATCACCACAGGTTTCAACCTCGGTCGTTGAGCCTTACAACAGCGTTCTCTCTACGCACTCTCTTCTGGAACACACCGATGTGGCCGTTCTCCTCGATAATGAAGCGATTTACGACATTTGCCGTCGTTCTTTGGATATTGAACGCCCTACATACACAAATCTGAACCGACTCGTTTCACAGGTATGTTAAAAGCCCTAAAAATTCTGTTGTGTTATCTGTTTCTTGAGTAGTCATTGTCAACCTTATTTATGTCTGTTCGCCCTCTTAAAAGTGAGGTAGCATTGCTTCAATTTGGCGGCGTTTCTGAGATTTATTACATCTAAATTACATTTTGTAACCATTTCGAGGCTCACTTTATGTGATTTTGCAGGTCATTTCTTCATTGACCGCGTCCCTCCGTTTCGACGGTGCCTTGAATGTCGATGTAACAGAGTTCCAAACAAACTTGGTCCCGTATCCTCGTATCCACTTTATGCTTTCATCATATGCCCCCGTGATCTCTGCTGAAAAGGCCTACCATGAACAGCTTTCTGTGGCAGAAATTACAAACAGCGCTTTCGAGCCATCCTCCATGATGGCCAAGTGCGATCCTCGCCACGGCAAATACATGGCCTGCTGTCTCATGTACCGTGGAGATGTCGTGCCCAAGGATGTTAATGCTGCTGTCGCAACCATCAAGACAAAGAGAACCATTCAGTTTGTTGATTGGTGTCCTACCGGATTCAAGTGTGGAATCAACTACCAGCCTCCAACTGTTGTCCCTGGAGGCGATCTCGCAAAGGTTCAGAGAGCCGTCTGCATGATCTCCAACTCGACCAGTGTTGCAGAGGTGTTCTCGAGAATTGACCATAAGTTCGATCTCATGTACGCCAAGCGAGCATTCGTTCATTGGTATGTGGGCGAGGGAATGGAAGAGGGCGAGTTTTCTGAAGCCCGTGAGGATCTGGCTGCTCTCGAAAAGGATTACGAGGAGGTTGGCGCTGAGTCTGCAGAGGGAGAGGAAGGTGATGAAGGAGACGAGTACTGAGGATCTGTTTTATGTTTCCCGCATTCTGGTTTTCTTAGATTGTGTTGTTTTGGACTTCCATGTCGAGAACAGTGCTTTGTTTATCGTGTTGTTCTTTTTTATTAGAGTGAAAGTTTGGGCATGATGTTGAAAAATCTTCAGATTTTGGGAGATTGTTATATGACTATTATAAGGTAAATAAATGAAATGCGTTTTCTGTAACTAATTTTCCTATGGATGTTCATCTGGTTATTTGCTTTATCTTTATCTGTCCACAATTATCCGTTTCATACATTGATGATCATTTAAGTCAATGCCGAGTGAAAATGTAAAATGCCTTTCTTTCAGGCAGTGGGTGGAAGAAGGTTTTCTATTCCCAATTTCAGTAATAATTTGTAGGAAATTTATGCCTATAAGGGGTTTCATTCTTCCCACACCGGTGCCGTCAAAAAAATGCTTAATGAACTTGGCCTTTCCTTTTTTCTGTTTGAATTTAGCACTAATGTAAACGTATAGCACTGCACTGCACTGCATAGCACAGAAAGTGTTTCCGCAGTTCTGAAAATCAACGTCATTTAACGATTTGACATTTAGGCTTGGCGAAAGAATTGAATCTAACGTTTTTGACGTCTGGTCTGGTGAAACGTTTGAAACTATAGATTTGAAAAAGTTTGGGTACTGTATTTTAAAGGTAGCATTATTATTTTCCGATTGGCATCCTTTCTACATGCTTGGCATGGTTCAGTTTTGCTCTCTGTGACTGATATTATATACCTCAGTAGCATACCTGTGTTGAAGCAAAACTAAAAACCAGGAGTTGGCCATTCAACGACTACTATAATAATACGCACAGTATTCAGCAATTAAAATATACTACCCCTCCTGAAGGGCTTCTCCCATAACCAGAAAATAATATTCTTTTATTGTTGATTTGATGATTGAGAGAGAACATGGGGTATATGATTATATCCTTCAAAACTTCGAGGCCTGACATTGGGTATTGTTGATGTTCGAGACAAAAGTATTGTGCCTCATCAGTGCTCCAGAGGACAAAGGCCCGGCTATTCTTATTTTGAGCGCCAAGCATAAGACTCCGACTACTGTAAAAAAGCGCTGCTAATACAGTTTCCTTAATAACAACATAGCAAAAAGCGCCGCGCCTAGTATCATTTTACAGTATTCCAAAAAATTCATGGCTATAGGGGTTAATAACACA
This sequence comes from Pseudotsuga menziesii, assembly GCA_001517045.1. NCBI lineage: Eukaryota > Viridiplantae > Streptophyta > Pinopsida > Pinales > Pinaceae > Pseudotsuga > Pseudotsuga menziesii. The sequence continues at coordinate 15,219 of LPNX010041024.1, forward strand.
GACAGATTCACAGAAAGACCTTACTAACACAGACAGATTCACAGAAGGACCTTGTTAACACAGACATGCCCTGATACTTCTCAGAATAATAGGGTCTCATCTCGAATAGGGAGGGGGGGGGGTGCCTTTCAGCTGTTTCGATCATCACCATCTTACTTCCGTGGAGTGCTAGAGCTTATTTTGATAGCTTATCTGCTGTCTCATTTACTCTCTCTATATACATGCTTACATGAGACATCTTCAAACCTCTGTTCTCCCAATGATTCCTTCCATTTTAATGGTGGGAATTAAATTATCTAGATTATTGATTTCATTTCCGCAAATCTATAATAAGCTTTTTTGTCTCCCAATTTCTGAATGCTAGATTTTCTTATGTTCAGTGTTAAGAGCACTCAAAAAGCACACATCTGGGAAACAGGAAAAGGTCTCCAGAGACCACAGATGCTCTGCATCCTTTACTTGTTTTGTCGAAGGATCCCCAGGGTTTTGAGAATCTTCATAGGTATCCAGATTTCTTTTTCTTATAGTTGTATCTTATCTGTTTTCCCAAATAAGGAAAAATGCTTTCACTTCTTGGGACTGCAGCTTCATAACTGTGTCTGTCCAAACCTTGCTGCTTGCAACTTCATAACTGTGTCTGTCCAAACCTTGCTGCCTGCAAATAACCTGTTGGTATGCTACTCAGTAATAACTTGTCAGTGGCAGACTTCCACCCTTTACCCAAATGCGTTGGGGTTTTGGGTTGTTAACCTGTTTCCCTTGAACAAACAAAAGCAGTTTGACATCATACTCTGTATCTTATATCATAGTTTTCTTGGGACTGCAATTGCATTAGTGTGCAGAGTCTAAACCTTGCTGCTTGTAATGACCCGTTGGTAGTTTGTCAGGGGCAGACATCCTAATGGTTAAACCTGTTTCCCTTGAACAAACAAAAGCAGTTTGACATCATACTCTGTATCTTATATCAAAGTTTTCTTGGGACTGCAATTGCATTAGTGTGCAGAGTCTAAACCTTGCTGCTTGTAATGACCCGTTGGTAGTTAGTCAGGGGCAGACATCCTAATGGTTAACCCTGTTTCTTCTTTTTCCAGACGAAAATTGCAGTTCTTTGATATTCATTAGAATCAAAGGTAACAAGATACACATCTATGATACTAGGAATCATATCCAGTCAAAACCCACATACAGAGTTCAAAACTCTCATACAGTGCTCAATACCCACAAACAACCAGGGCGAAAGGCACTTAGCCAATAAAAACAAACCACAAACAGTGCTCAACAATCTGAGCACCTAAAGAAGCAACTGGGGGCAGGTACAGAAAAGCAAACACATGGGAAAACCCCAACATCCCGCAGCCAAAAGAGAACTGAAAACTGCCCAAAACAAGCACATCCAGATCAAACGAAAGATGGGCCCATGGGGTAGGAAATAGTGTCGCACAAATGAAACACCCCACAAACCTTGGCAACATGTTAAGTGATAAAAAATAGATGATGCAACAACACCTACCAAGGAGCAACCTCTTTTAAGCAATGCATCACCCATTTGACAATAATTATGCTTCCTTGGTGGTGGTACCAGAATCTGCCCCATCAAAATGTTTAGTTTTCGACAACGCACATGTAAAGAGGGACCCCTATTTTCACCACCGAAAAATCTACTAGCTTTTTTTCCAAATTGATTCCTTGAGAGTCTTCACTCTTTTCACCATTTTGTGTCAAATTTACCTCATCCTCCAAATTTTCGCCAAAATTGCATAAGATTTTACGAAGTTTCTTCTTGTTGCATCAGTTTGGTTAATTTCTCATCACTGCAAAATCCTTGATCTTGTGAATCTTTTAATTTCTCATCACTGCTTGTGAATCTTTATTTAAAAAAAAGCAAAAATTCATATTTATTGTGTTTAACCACCCATAAGCTTTTTCAATAGTCATACCAACCGCCACTTTCAAAGCACTCATGGCCATAATCAACCTAGCCCAAGTGTCGAACGAGTCCAAGCCAGAGGTCATGGTTCAAAACCTCTGCTCAACGCCCGAAGGTTGCCAATGCCATAAAACGAGTGTGAATATAATGTGTAAAGTATTCAATGGCGGTTTCAATATGGTATATCCTATAAGCCATGAAAACGCCCATCACAAATGCTACTGAAGCGCCAATGGATCTTACTTGAGGATGAACACGCAAGATCGAGACAACATGAAGAGCAAGCACCGAGAGAGATATTGTAATGGCCTATAAAAACTATTATTTTGAATGTAATGGGAGTTCCAGTCCGTGAGGCTGTGAGGGTGAGAGGCTTGTTGGGAGAGGGTCGAGCTGTGAGATTTAATTCTCTGTTGCAGACAAGCATGAACTTTGTATCCTATAATCATCATCAGAGCTCTGAAATATAAAGTATGGATTTTTTCTTCTTCAATGAATGAATCACTGATAAGTGTTATCAGTTTATTGTAAACTTCATATTGAACGTATCATTGTCAAGGTCTATAGTAGTAATCCCATGTTCATTCATTTGTATTATTTCATCTATATAAGAGTGTCTTATTTGATGAAATATTAACTGCATGTTGTAACTGGTATATTAAATACCATACTTTTATCTATTTTTGCTCCAAATCAAGTTATTTGATCCCTTCTTTATATATTCGGTCTATTGGTCTATGAGACACCATTCAGACCTAAAACTTGTCTTTAATATCTTTAAATCAAACTCGCTATTTTGAGACTTCTTTCACATCCCTTCACAGCAACATTATGAACAAAAACAATCATTCAATCTTCAAGGTATGCGAGGATTGTCTTTCCAGCAGTCAAGAGACAACTTCTAGCGCTAACACTTGGGATGCCACATTAATCAACTCTAGCCACTCTCATCTTTGGGCATTATATATATATATATATACATATCCCATAGAACCATTAGAAGGCCCTTCTCTCCACCATAGGTAATAATGATTTTTTTTCCGAGTGTTGCAACTAAGCTCAACTTGGAAACCAATAAGAGACAATAAATATGAGAAGCTTGAAAAATCCACCTAACCTCTATCAATTTCATAGCAAATACAAGGTCTTTAAATAATGCTTTGAAGTGAAGCTTGTTATGAAGTAACTGAAGACACCAATCCCAACTGAGCTACAAGGGAGAGTCCCATCCCAAAGGGTATGCTTGAAGATATCACACTAACCCTTGGTTGAACATAAGTTCACGTTACAAGAATCCACCTAGGGGGATTGTCCAATTTGACCAACCAAAATTTTGTCTTATGATCGATAACTACTACACCTTTTGTTGCACAAAAAATATCCAGTAGTTCTTGAGCATCATCCATAGAGTTCTGATTTGCATTGAATGATAAGAAATAATCATCTACAAAGTAATTATTAATAATTTTTGACCCATCAAGAGGGAAATGCCTCATAATTTTCCCTAGATGCAAGCAACCTCCAAGAGATAACCCAAAGTATTAGTTCTGAACACATACAAGAGGCCAAGGTGCACCCTATCGAATGGAATGATGCAATATAATATATGGGGAAGTGAGTAATTAACCAAAACAAATGCAAATGCATTAGAGAAAAGAGTATTCAATGTGGTGACACACTATCATCCAAGGTCCAAACAAGTCAACATCTACACTATAAAGAACCAATCAATTTGATCATAAGCCTTAACAAAGTCTATCTTTAAAAAAGGTACCCAGTGACTTGACACTTGGGGCCACTCCTATCGCCTTCCAAGCTAGAAATATAGTATTCAAAATAAATTGACCCTGCACAAATATTATTTGCTCCTTTTGCACAACCTTTTTGATAACATTGTGGATATGAAATTCCATAGTTTTAACCAATAATTTATAAGCAACATTAAGTGAAGTAATATGCCTTCATCCCCCATTAGGATCCCTAGCAACATTCTTTAGAATAAGCTTGATAAGACCTAGGTTAAGAGATTTGATTTAAGCCCTAGTGGAAAAGGTTTTTGCAACTAAACTAAAAAAATAATCCTTTATTGTTTCCCACATGGATTTGTAAACTCATAAGGCAACACATCCAAACTTGGAGACTTTCCATTATGCATGGAGTTAAGAGTTGGAAAAAATTCCTCCTTCGAGAAGTCAATAAGTGACCTGTCTTGGTCCTGAACAAAAAGCTTATGTAGGATAGCCTTTTGACAAGCATTCAAAGCACCCACCACACGATCTGTCAAATCATACGGAGAAAAAATATCTTAAAAGTGTAAACAAAACATACATTTGCCTTCAACTAAGTCCTCTGTAAGAGAACCACCTTCTCTACATAAACCAATAACTTTATTGACGACCATCTTACTTTTTAGGAAATCAAATGTAAGGGATCCTTTTGCTAAACATGTTTTAATCCTAATTAAATAGTATATTCTTTGGGTAATTTACGTAAAAAAATAAATTGATCACGTGTCTGACAATTAAATTCATTAACCTCATAAGTAACCAATTAACAATTGTAATATAGCTTAGACAACTAGCATAATTTAAAAAGTGTAACCTAAGGATAATAATCTCTACTTGATTGATGACTAAATTTAACAATTGTGCATGCAAGCCTTGGCCTCTATTAGTCACCATCTCCACTATCAACAACAACGATTAGGGGGACAAATCTCCATCCAATCTAACCCCCAGTAGAATGATGAGGCCCCCAAGCTCTAAAAATTTCACCCTATTCCAGACTAGGCAAGCCATACTCTCTTCCCTATCAACCTCGATACAACAATCTCCTCCTCCTTGGCCTCTCCCTCGAATAGGTTGTTCCCTCACAAACAACTAGAAAACCAAAATAAAACAAGCAAACAATCCCAAAATCAACCAACAAGACTAGCACCCTTCCCCTTGGTCTTGCCCTTTTTTATTACTTAATTTTCAAATTTCAATCAGTTTCTTAATTTTTCATGGATGTCACCACTTATCATTCAAGCACCTAATACCAATCTAAGGTTATTAATTAAACTCACTTGATAACTATTCTAAATTGAATTACAATGAACATACTCCCTTTTTATTTATGTATATTAATTGACTTTTTAATATGTGTATATATATATATATATATATATAGTAATCTAGTTGTTGTATTATATCAACAAAAAGTAGAAGATTACATAGACTTAAAGTTGGTTTTCCACTAGGGAAACCATACCAACCATCAAACCAAAGTTTATCATCAACACTTCTGAGAGATCCAGAGTCAAAGGTCTTAATAAATCATCTATAAAAATGATAATAACTATCATGTTTCCTGGTGGTGCTACCTGACTAAGCTAGTAGAATTATCATCCTGACTATCAAAACAAGAGAATCCAACATGATGGAAATCATAACAGGTTGATCATGTGTATGCAATAAACCAAATAGACACACAAAGACTAAAATTAAACATCATCGAAAATGTCACAATGGAAGGCACTTGTGGCATTAGTGGAGACGATTTGGGTTGCCTTGGAGAGGCATGTTCCTTGAACACCATCCCTATAGTAGATTTGGCCAAAATGTTAAGCTTGGATCCTAACTAGACTTGAGCCTTGGAAATGAGCTCAAGAGTATAAACCTCCACCTTGCGAATCTGACTCTAAATTTCATCTAGCTAAAGGAGGATTTCCTTCTCTTTAGTCTTGTCCATGATAGCCTTTCCTAGGAGGGTTTTCATTTTCCAGTAAAGGGTCACCATCTTCATTATATTGGTTTCCAACGTTCAGGATGCTGTGACGTCCTCAACCATCTGACCAACCTTGGTCTAAATTGCACCAAGATTGATTCTGGCTTGCTCTTGCTCAACCCATTCCTCCATACTATCAATCAATTGTTGGGTAGTTGCGTAAGTAACCTTGTTGAAGACAATATTGGCCTCCTCTGCCTCATAGATAACATGTGACATATGGGTATTGCTTTGGTCGCTTTGCACTTTTTGAGTTTGTCATCCCTTCACCATGTTATTTCTATAAGGATTAAACTTTCCCTAATTCAAAGCATTAGACCAGGAGACTCTGCCTTTCCCTTCACTCATAGCCATCAACAATCGAGTGAGCAAGTCATCTTAGGAAGGAGTTTTCTTGAAGCAAGTCCTCAGTTTAAGTAAGACAGTAAGATTACCAAGAAGCTCCTATAATTTAGGAGTTCAAACATCTAAGAGCACCATAAAATCATACTGGACCAAGTACAAAATGACCAGAGCGATGCCACCATGTACCTTTAGTTTCAACAATCATACTTCGCAAGGTGTGTGTAAAAATGCCACATTGATCATAGACATAGGACACAAACCCATAATTGCAACCTGGTTTGACAACATTGTATTCCCACACAAATAAATGCCATTTCCCAACTGGTTTATATAACCATTATTTCCTATCGCAAAGGGTGGAGTCCTCTATTTGAGCCAGGCATCCTTTTTGATGCCAATTGTCCCATGGATCGTGCCATATGTCCTACCAATATGGGTGGGTTGGACTGGGCTCATGGGAGCCCTCCTCTCGTCCCTTCTCACCCATCACAAGGGGTTCTGCTAATCATACTTATACTAATGTCATTGAATACTTTATCCTAGCTACGGTTGGAGTGTTACATAATCCCCCGCCTATAATAAACTTCATTTCAAAGTTATACTCCCATAGTAACAAATACAAGACTTACTCAATAAGTTATATTGATAACTAGTACTATTGTGAAGATGAGAGATCTATGTGTGTGACCATCATGCAAAATTCCCCACCTACATGTAGGGTGTTATGATAATCATGCTTATACTATTATCACTGAATAATTTATCGCAACCAAGGTTGGAGTGTTACATAACCCCCCTCCTTCAAGAAACTTCATCCTGAAGTTATAACCCCATAGCAATAAATACAAGACTTGCTTAATCGATTATATAGATAACTAGTACTATTGTGAAGATGAGAGATCTATATGTGTAAAGCCCCGAGGGGTAGCTCAGTGGGTTGGAGTCCAAATCCGAAGATCGTTTGATATTGAGGTCAGAGGTTCAATTCTCACGAATCCAACTTTGTGGGTCCTTCGGGGTTATGCTCCCAAAATTGGAGCCGATAGGGCGATGCCCCTTTGGGTGCTCCCCCTAGAATCATTATTGTGGATGTAGCGAGCCCCAACCTCTATTCTTGAGGCTATGAACCACATGAAATAAGGAAAAAAAAAGAGATTTATGTGTGACCATCACACAAAATTCATCACCCACACTAATAAAATCATGACACCCTAAATTACAACATGCTCTTGATTAATTTCTTATGTGTCTAATATGCAATCGATCATAAAATTATGCATCGATATCATTACACACTCGAGCATTGATCAACTAAAATAAATAAATAAAAATCAAGTACAACATTCTTGACACTCCTTTACTCATCCCCACCCCCAAAATCATACTATCCACCACCTCCATAATCATCCTCAACAATACTTTGGACAATCTCACTCACCATGCCACATGCTTGTTGTGGGAAAAATTGTGACAAGGGTGGACAACCTTCCCACAATGAGATAATCCTTGAGGTTGTAGATGTTAAAGTTTGAAGTTAGGTTAGGGTTTGATACGAGAAAATTAAATTTTTTTATACTTTAAGCACAAAACAAAAAATAAACAGAATTAGATCCAGAACAATACTACTGTAATAAACTCAATACATAATTTTCATCTCTTTCAACTTTAACACTCCATTGGTCATTGTGTTAAAGTTGGTCCTTGAGATACAATTCATCAAATGTAATGTACAAAACATAAATACTAATAAGAGAATTAGTACAATACATACTAATAAATCACAAACAGAGAACAATAACATTGCTGGTTAGATCTGGTTTGGATCTGTCTTATACTCAGACATATTATGTCACCTCTTGTCACTATAAGGATGAGCTGTCATAGGTAATACTTTGAGATATAGAAAGGTTAAAGTGCTATGGGTTTAGGTAAGATATATACATTAACAAATCCCATTATGCTCATCCCCAATCACAAATAGGGACCCTAAAAGTTACAACTTCCTCTAGCAGACATACCTCTACTAAAGACCTATAATCTAGGGTTTAACACAGTCAAAGCTCTAGGGCACCACAGTCCATGTAAATCTAGTCAAAAGTGTTCAAACAGTCACGGCTTGTTAGTATAGAATAATCACAGACATGTCCAACTGATAAGAGACTCACAATCATGGCCCAACATAGATAAAACACAGTCACAACCCAACAATACATAGTCACGACCCAAAAGAGATAAGACATAGTCACGACCAACAAGACACAAATTCATGATCAACAGAGATAATATAGTCATGACCCAACAAGACACACAGTGAACAATCCACGACCAATAGAAGACATAGTCAACAGTCCATGACCCAACATAAAAAGAACAGTTAACAGTCTAAGGAAGAGGACATAATCATGACCAACAGAAGAAGACATAGTCATGGATCAGTAGCAACAAGTTTTCAAGTAGACAAGGATAAGATCTGAACTTTTCTCATGTCAAGATGCACTCAAGAATGAAGTTAAGAGCTTAATTTATAATCTTGACAAGCCTTCTAGAGAGGTCTCTTAGGTAACCCCTAAGATTTAGGATAGTTACCAAACATAACATAAAATAATGTTAGGTTGACTTAGGATAGGATACCAATGGTCCAATGGTCTTGCAAAATAAAAACCATAAAATAAAAGCTGACTTAGTATAGGGTACCGATGGCCCAATGGTCTTACAAAATAAAAACCATAAAATAAAAGTTGACTTAGGATAGGGTACCAATAGTCGAATGGTCTTACAAAATAAAAGCCATAAAATAAAATTCATGATACCAAAGGTACACACAATAAGAGTGCTAGGACCAAGTAGAATATAAAGGACCATAAGTTAAACAAAGGGGGTCACAATAAGAAGATAAGGCAACCCTCATACCCATAAGACCAAGGTGTGCCATAAAGGTGGATAAACAACCCATTTTACCCATAGGACCAACAGTACCAATGACTTTAATCTTTCTCTCTCTCATCATCACTATATAAGGAGAGGATCCAAACTGGATGATGTGATCCCCTGGTCCTCAATACTGCTCCTAAGGGTCAGGTGTAGGTGCCATCATCAAGGGGTGGCCAGTCCCTTGAGAAAAAACCTAGCAATAATTGATTAGGAGAGAGGACATCACACATCATCATCTTGGTAAACTTGACCAAGATCCACTTGGTTAACTGAATAGGAATGTACCTGCAGGAACTGCTTGGTCCTAGACCAATAATTTGCCTAGTCCCAGACCAGGAAGTCTATGTCGCAACCTACAAGATTTGGTTGGACATCGTGTCCAAGAAAATGTCTGGTTCTAGACCAGAATACCCTAGATACATATAGGGGCCCTAACCATATGGTAGGGACTTTTCCATGGCATCAACCTACTTGGTCCCAGACCAAGAACCCCATGAGACTACTGGGGGCCCTAGGGTACCTTCTAGGGTCTTACTCTTCCCTAGTTAATTGAATAGGGTACCATCCCACCCGAGAATGGGTCTCGCAATTGCAAACATCTTGGTAACTGACCAAGTGCCTTCATTCTTAAAGAATGGATCTCAGCCCCAGGATGAGCTTCAGTCCCAGACTGAATTATGTTGATCAACTCCTGGTAACTGACTAGGTGCCTCCATTGTCTAGTAGAATGGCTCTCGATGCTCTATGAAATCAACGGTAGCAAGGACCAATTGTTATACTAGAAATTAAAATAAACAAACCCCAAATGGTCAAGCCAACTCTTGATTAGTAACAAAATTAAAAAGAAAAAAAATCAAAATAAAGATATGGGTAATAGATAGACTGAAAAAGATTGAACAAGAGTGTACAAAACCAAATTTTATTGCCTAATGGTCCAACTAAATACAAGAGTAACATCTAGAAGGTGCAAGATTAAAGGGAAGCCAACAATCTCCCTTAGGGAGGTCCTTTTTATCCACACAATTGCAAGATAGCAAGGAGAGAACAATGGAGAAGCTCTTGCCTCTTAGGGGAATAGGGAAAGGGAGCTTTGTGTATGCCAATATGAGGGAGGAATGAGATTGAAAGAGGAGCTCTCAATGTGATTCCAAAAACATAACTTTGCTCTAATTTTCTTCTTCTAGAATGCATGCCTATGGATTTATTTTATAATCCAAAGGGTGACCAAGAAATAAAAAGATCCAAATTTTAATCATCTCTTCATTTGAACCAATTTCAAGTACATGAGAGGGGTGATTCAATCATCCCAGGCATGTGAGAGGTCCCAATTTGAATTTTGGAGCCAAGAGACTCCGTTTTGAGCCTTTAATGCACCATGGCATTTTGTAGTCTTGTTGTTTTATTAGTCACACAGATATTGAAGGAAAATCCACATGGTGTTGCATGGGTGACTATATAGAAAAACCGTGCTATATAGATTGGGATTCCAGTGCTTATAGTTGCGCTACTGTCCATTTAGATTGTGTTTAGTATTCCAAGGCTCAGGTTTCTTTCTGGAACTGATGAAGATGTCTTCGGTGAGTTGTATTTTGTATGTTAATGACGCATTTATGAAATATTAGCCTAAATGTCACATGTATGCGAGGTTTAAGCATTAACATATGCCCCCTAATGTATGAGGATCAGAGGGTATTGTAGTGCCGATAATGCATCATTGTTTCTTTTTTCTCTCCATGTTCTCATAAGCTCTCAAGGATTTATGGGTGAAAGAACCTTCCCATGGGGGAAGGTTGTTGGTGTTGACCGTTGAAGCTATTAAGAATAGTGGTGTTTATACAAACTAGATAGGCATACCTTTGCTCATGAAATATGTCAAAATATATTACAAAGAAGAGGGTATGGAGGGGTCGACTCTAGATATTGCTGCTGCAAAGATGAAAGAATATTTGATCCCTATATGAGTAAATAGATCTTGAAAGTGCTGTGATTGGTGCCGAAGAAATGAAATTGTTGATGCTCATGAATATCCCACTGGGGTGGGGGTCCTAAATAATGGCGAAGTATTGGAAGAAATTCACTAGAATGGATGTGATGATACCATTAATCATAAATGTGAACACTGCTACCATCAAAACACATGACTCCTCCTGATGTGATAGACGTGTTGACGTCGAGCATAGGGGATACCACTAAGTTAAGGAGCACTGATGACTCTCCTTACTTAATTTGAGGTGATCCCTTAAATGGGAAGGGACCCCAAGGCACAACCACAACTCTCAGAATATGTTGTTTTGAAGTCGATGAGAGATGAAGTGTATAATAATGCAGGGGAATTATCTCACATACCAAAACCATTTTTGTAACTAACTAGGAAACTAACAGACCTGACACAAGACTGGGTGATAAGCGTGGGGCTCATGAATTCTCTTGATCGATGTACACAAAGGTGAGTAATTGACGACAACTTTATTCAATTGGTGGTGCAACGTGCGACAGAGGGAAACATACTACATATGAAGGGATTTATCCTAGACACAATATCGGTGGGGTAAGGTAAATGAAAAACTAATAATACTAAGATAAGGTAGACTTAAAATACATCAATCAAAGGTGACCAAAGGATACAACTAAAAGAATAATGTCAAGGGGTCACCGTGGTTTTGGGGGACCCTGTATCTATAAAGAATATTGATGGGGTTCCCATGGTTTTGAGTGGGTTGAGGAACCAATTTTCATACGTAGGATTCCCACGGTTTTGAGGAATCAATTTGACGATGACATGGTGTGTTTTCTAGACAAGAAGACGGGTTCCCCATGAATTGATTCCATGCTGAATGTTTATGCAAGAATAACTGAGTGGGATTGGTGTCTTTAGAGGGTGGGGGACTCGATGATGCCTTCTCAAGGGTTGATGATACGAAGGGAAACACGTATGGTAAATCACTCATGAAGGAGATGAGAGGTTATATGTAAATCATGATCATAAGATTTGCCCAGGAACCTAAGGGTTATTGGGAACATAATGCAAGGTGATGATATGTGGGTTCTTTTTGAACAATTGGGTTGAGTGATCAGATTCCTTAGACTCATGGGGGGTTTGACATTATGGGTTCCAAAATATGAAGAGGGTTGTAATGGTGCGCACACCCATGGGGAACATGCTATTCATGATGACGACATTGATGGCATGCCATAATCAAGAAATGGGACCCTATGGTTATCAACTGACATACTATATTAATGCAATGTAATATAAGGGGAAACATTGCCTATATGCTAGAATGAGATGATATACCTATGGTTAGAGTCTTGGAACCATTGTTGGAGAGTGACGATGCACTTTTTCTTACTATTGATCCTACACACATGGCACATATACCCAAGCGTAATATAAATGATGACCATTAGGGGAAATTTGGGGTCTAAAATGGGACTTATAAGAAAACAAGCTATTCATGCATTGTAATTCAAGAACCAATAGAATTTCAAGAAAATGTGTCAACCATAAGGGTTGACTAGGCATATTTGTCATAAAAAATTGACATTTTGTTTTTCTTATTTTCAACTTATCTCCCTATGGTTCTACTCAAATTTTAAGCGGAGCACTCGTTGAATGCAAAATTCAATTCCACATCCAACGAGTGCTCCCGCTCAAAATTTGAGTAAAACCACAAGGAGATAAGTTGAAAATATGAAAAAGTAATTTTTGTGTCGTTTCCTTCAAAATTTATAATTTTATTTTATTATTTTCCTCAGGAGCCCCATTTTAAACAACAAATTTCTCTAATGAAAGGTATTGAGAATGTAGAGTGTTGATAAGAAGGGAAGCACACCTGGAATGTTGATGAAAATAGCTATTAGGGAAGATGCTCGGATGAAGGAACATATGGTACCATACTAGAGAGATCGAGACGCTAAGAACAGTGGTGTGAACGGTTCACTAAACGAGTGTACGGTTTGTCTGTACGAGTAATTTGAAAGTTGGTCAAACCTCCTATAAATAGGGGTGGGGTCCGGTTTCAAAATCATTTGCACTATTTTACGATCAATTTTTCTAGAGCATTTTTGTGCATTTCAGGAGATACGATCGTTGGTTTTCCGAGTAGCAAGTTCTAGCTAAGCCTAAAATCCAAACTTTGTCACTTCATCTAGGTTGTTTTTAGGTTAGGGGGAATAAGCCATACAAATAATCATTTTACCATTTTTGGAAATCACGTGGGAGAGTGGGATTCTCTCACATTATTCCACATCTGAGAATACTATTGTCTTGCAGAGTGTGGGACATGTGGTTTGGCCACACATTACCCTAGTACGACTATTTTGATGGATAGTTGCGCTCAGTAGCGCGGCTAAGTGCTTATAAATCCCGTGCTACTATTATAGGAACCTGTCGTTGATATAGCCATGCATTTTGCGACCAAGATGAGTCTTGAATTGCGCTAGCGGGTCGTGTGAATGTATTTTGGAACAGTAACGCATAGTGCGACTTTTTATGGGAAAGTCTCTCTATAGTTATTTGAAAGTCAATGAGGTGATTTTGACTAATATGTTGGATTTTCTGTGGCAACAAGCACTTGGGGCTGCAGTGATGGTGTACATATAGTGGTGTGAACACCACTACAATGAATTTGATGAGCTCATGGCCAGATATGCAGCAATGGTGTAGGCATTGCAGGAGGTGAGGTTACTGAAGTTTTTCAGATACCCTTTCATGAGATCGAGTGACTATATGTTGCAAGAGATAGTTCACCCGTGGGACCCTGGTCGAGGATTATTTTGGGTAGCTGACGACGAACTAACCATTATAGTGCAATATATTTATTTCCTAACAAGCCTTCTGATTCGTGAGGTGAGGGAGGAGCGGAGTTCCAACATAGTAGGGATTCATACCATTGAGTAGTTGATCAAGCAATATTGTGGTGGGGCTCTAGAAGCTTGGATCTCAGGTCAGATTAGTGTGGATTCTTGTTTGAGCGGTGGCTAAGACCATTGTACGAGTTTTGGGGTGATGGCCCCCATTAGGATCACAGGAATACAGATTTTGCTGGTGGAATGAGTGATGACTGACCATTGAGTGGCCTGGGGGTGGATGATGTTGCATCACATGATGCAGTTTTTGAGTGAGAGATCCCAGTGGATTGTCATGACTTTTACCTATGCAATTGTGCTGTGTGCATAATTTTTTGAGAGGTACGCATCCATATGACCACTAGTGGTGCTCCTTGAGAGGGGACCCTGAGAGGCTTGAATGGATTACTGGGGCTAGATGATTCCTTGAGCTGGATGAAGGCAGGTGGGGTAGATTTTCACTCCCTACTATCTTCGTGTGTGGAGGACGAGGGTTGGTTTGATGGAGCGGTACCCTTGGAGTGGGATGAACTTCCAAGGGGACCCAGAGTTTCCAGTGCTAGCACATGGTTGGGATGACTCAGGTATGCACTTTGTTTTTGTGATACACATGTTTTGAACATTTGATATTCTATGCACATGTATATACATATGTTTGGTACTGATCCTTTGTATGTTTGTGATGGAGACATCAGAACTGTCTGACTGCCTTTGGTATCGATGGTAGCCGAGATTCCCCCTCCTCCTATAGGGCCTCATCGACGTAGATTACGTGAGGGGAGGGGTGAGGGAGTAGTAGTGGCGAGGGAGAAACAAAAGGGGCATTGGTGGATCATAGTGTTGTGACTTTAGCTAACTTGGATGAGAGGCTAGCTTCATTGATGGTGGGGGTGGATGAGGGTCCACTTTTAGATCTTGATGATGAGCTGGGTCGTAGGATTTCTAGCGGAGTGTGGCCTTGGTTGGCGATCGACAATGAGAAGAGAAGTAGTGGCAGGCCATCTGGCTCGTGCAAAATAGGGAGAACATGGTTCTCTAGCAGTGGGATTGACACCAGAACGAGGAACAAGACCTATGCTAGGACAAGTGGGACCACTAGTGACGCTAGTGCCATTAGCCTATTTGGGGATACAAACTCCATTTCCTGGGGAGAAGGCATGAGTGTTGGGCATTCACATGTGTTTTGTGCATAGAGTGAGGTTCCCTATTTTGTATATGTTGTGGGCATGGTCTATGGGAGGAAGTTTTTTGATGTACCCCCATAAGGCAGATGATTCTTTGTATATGGCCCATGAGGCCAACAATTTGTACATGACACAATTTTTTTGATTATATATATATATATATATATATATATATATACCATTTTATAGGAATTTTGATCTCTTTATATGTGATGTGATGTTATGACTTGATATTTATGTGTAGTTGTAGGTATTAGCACATGTTTTAGCCATAGATCATGCATTTTCTTGCAGGGTTAGATTGATTGTTGATGTGTTAGATGCCAATATAGAACCTCATTAGCGGTGTGATCAATGAATGTGTTTTATTTCCTAGGGACATGAGTGAACGTGATGATTTCAAGCTGTTGTACAAGGAGGCAGCCTCACAAATACTTGTGTTACAGAGAGAAATTCCTATGGCTTGGGGTACCACAACAGACAGCTATGAATCCAGAAATCAATATTTCCTAATATGCAATAGAAATAAAATGTCTAACACTAAAGGATCAGACCTCGTACCTTATTCCGGACGGTTGAAGTAGATCCCCGTTGTGCTTTCCAATCTTCAGCTTGAATTGATATAATACTTCCTCAACAACAAGTAAACAATACAAGCATACTATATATCATGGTGTTAGATCTATTCTAGCATATACAATCAATAATGTAAAAGCATTTGACATATTCCAATGGATACAATATTCAATCAAATACACATCATTGGACAAGGAAAGATAGTTCTTATTAATATAAATCAGAGATTGCAAGATAGATACAACCTCTGACGGCACGTCTGCGAACCGGAGAAACTGAATCCCCCACTTGGGCCTCCACCACTTCAATCCTCCATCTCTCGATAGCAAGCTCACTAGCAAAAGGAAAGCTTGGGAAGAACACAAAAGTGCTCCAAAGGAACAAAGGGATGCAGACTCAAGTATAATTCTGGCAACAATGGACTATAGTTTCGTTGCTCTTAATCTCTCTATATACCTTCAATGTACCAAGGGGTTCCTTATATAGCTTCACAAGGGATAATGAAGGGTCGAATCCGAGCGATCTCAAGGCATATGGAAGGCCAGGAGTCAAATGAGTCGGATCCATGTCAAGGAAAACTCCAAAAGGATTTGGACTTATGCACACATCCCGATGTACGCAGATATAAGGGTCAAACTCGTGTATGTACACGGTTATCGAGGAAAAATTCGCGTATATCATCTTTTATATAGTTTTTTAGGGATGATCAAGGTAACATCAAAGGATAAAATATGGTCCATGGGGCTAAAGAGTCTGCAGTGGGACAGGGGAAGGCCATACAAAGTGTGATTCACCTGGAGTGGTGAAATCCGCTATAACAGATGCCCCCTAATGTGTGAGGTTAGAGGGGTCATACGATCGCCGAAATACATTATAAGTCCATCCCAGAAGTGGAGTGATGAAGGATCCCAAATGGAAGACCAGCCACCCAATCATCATAGTACAATGATACAACTCTACATACAACTGCAAGTACATATAGAAGTCCCGGATACATAAGAGTACAATGGCCATGAATAGGCATAATACATGATATCACATATGTGGTCATCGCCACGTACAATATACATAGATCAGAATCTCCATGATGAAGATATACAAAGGACCATGATCTCCAAAATGGCTGAAGATATACAATAGATCAAGATCTCCATAGTGGCTGGAAATGTCTGACATACACTGGAATCAAGTCACGAGAGCTGAAATCTCATAAACACTGGCACGATCAAGGAGGTAGCATATAAGAGATGCCACCAGTCTGGAAGGTCTTCTACACAAACCGCTACGAGTACATGTCCTACTATGCGAATAGAGG
>LPNX010041024.1:32395-62981 GCA_001517045.1 Pseudotsuga menziesii
TAGAGTCCATCGATCAGGGGACATTGATGTATTCCCAAGAAACTGTCGATGGCGAGAGAACCTGCCACTGATGACTGCAAGTCTCAAGGCACTCAAAAGGACTCTAGATTCCAATCCCAGAATAAATGATCTGAAGTCGATGGGATGAAATCCACTGGAAGGAGGACATTAAGGCATCCCCCATCATCCAACATGAGGTACTCAGCAAAGCTGTCTAATGTGGAAGGACTCGGTCATAAAGTGCACGAACCAGTAACTGTACCGGGAATGGTCGACATGTAAAGTCAAGATAACTGAGGAATGGCTGACACAGGTTTCAACTTCCTTCGAACAAGAGCATAACGGCGTATGGTGACTAAATGAAGGTAGCATATACTCGATATACAAACTGGGACATCTCTGTGACATAGGAGGCATCAACAGAGGCTCCATAGGGACTAGAAGCTTAACCAGTCGGTGGAGATAAACTCAGATAAACGAGTACAGCTCCTAAGTTAAACTATAACCCAACCAATGTATGTGATATACAGTGCTCTGTTCGAAGGCGACACGACTCGACAGCTGCCAAAAGATAACATCTTTCCTTGTCTGGATTTTTGGTTTTTTGATTTTTTTGGACTTTTTTCAGTTATTTGAAAAGCTTGAAAAAAGAATAAACTAGCTTTATAGCTACAAACTAGGAGGAGACGAGTGTCATGACGGAAAACAAACTAATTCCAAGCAGTGCAACATACCTATGCTCAATGCAAGGATAAATGTGTAGGATATCGACACTCGGGGGAAAATCCCCTCCCGGTAAAAAGGGAATCAGGCTGCGAAGGATATAAAAATGGCTCTGCATGGCTAGAGATGAGACAAGCTCGGGCTATATGGCTGAAACACAATGTCAAGGGAGCCGGCATAAAGCTCAATAAGGCAGGTAAAGCTCATGATAATGCATTCACAACTTGACATAAGGGGAGTCCGAAGGGAAAAAGGCTGACATAAGATCAAGAGGAGTATGAGGCTCTTGCTAAATGTCATGGCAATACTATACAACGGACTCCCACACCCTAAAGGAGAAAACGTCGGCATGGGCACCAAATACACATAAGGCGCTAACTAGGGTACCCATGTAAGGTGAAGCTCTACCACTCACATCATGCCACTTCTATAGCAGCAAGAAGGTTCCGTGACATAATGGAGTGGGTTCGTACCTAAGGTCTTGGTGACATGGTCATAAGGTCATGCAAAATGCAAATGGTGGTGAACCTAACCTATATTCCAGTATAGACGTTATACCTGTTACAGGCACGAACGGGTCGAAACCTCGGAGAGAGTGTACAAATTAACTGGACCCTACATGACAACCATATTAGCCCACAAACACTAAATAGTCAATAAAGAATCCAAACTATAGGGAATAGGGAGGAATGATCATGACAAAAGCACCCAAAGGAAACAATGTGGTGAACGATGAGACATAAAAAGGAAACTAAGGTGTAGACCCAACGTTCACACATACACTACCACCCCAGTGAGGGTGACCACTGGTGTAAAGACCGAGCGAAGGAAAAAATCCTCCACAAATGGAGTAGAGGATGGAAGATTACCATTCCCAAATCTATGAGCACGGCAAGGGGCTGTGATGCCCCCAAGTCTGACACCAGGGTCCGTACTAGGACCAAGACAGGTGATAGGACACCAGGCATGCCGAAAATAAAAGGACCTAAACTCAAGAGAGCATAAATATAGTCAAGTAACCACGATCCCAAAGGCCAACTAGCGCAGAAAGAGCACACTCCTAAGAAAATCTACAGCCAAAATAAAAGCAAACCAAGGGGAGGATATGTGAGCTCCCGAATGCAGTAGGTATGTCTCGCCTAGGAGAGGCTCAAAACTCCCATACACTACATGCGGAGGTACGTAACCAATTATAGTGGCCCTCAGCTTCAACGCATAAAGCGACTGTGCTATTCGACCTCTACCTGGCCGAGACACCTGTAGAATAACCTCTACAAGTACCCCCTCGATATCCTAGGTAAGGTCACTAAGGTCACCTCAATATAATCAAAGCTCAGGTGGACAGTCGTAGGCGGGATTGACCGTATGGGCAGGGTAGCAAAGCCCGAAACTCTCGAAAGAGCCCCTAGATACGAATACAATCCTGGCAATATCGCCGGTGCTACTCAGTTATCGACTAGGGGTCATCCCAATCAACAACCGCTCACACTGCCTTGTGCTTAACTCCTGTTTGAGAGGAGGATCCTGATAACAATGGTTATACCAAGGATTTCACACACTCCCTAGACAGACACCTAGATGTTGTTGTTTAGTGATCTTGGAGAAATGACTTACAATGAACTATTCCAAGATCCTAAAACCTAAGCTTGTTGGTGCACCCTAAAAAAGAAAAGAGTGTAATTCATTTAATTAGCGTTGATTTTAGTTGGCTTTATTACTCAAAAATAGGATATGGTCGTGCAACTAGTGGTGTTATGACGCAATAAGAAGTAAAATGCACACCGTAACAATCAATGCAAATGCATTGTGTCCATGTAAACAGGTTATGCTACTACGTGAAATGCACAATTTCTTCTTCAAATGCTGAATGCAAATTTTCCTATATGAAGTCCTAACTAGTACTCCAAAGCAAATCTAGATCTAGTGCAAGTACAATGCCAAGTGCAAAATGCAATGCATTATGATAAGCAAATGTTTTTGGATTTTTTGAAAGTAAGAGATGCAAAAAGCAAAAGAATGATTCTACCACCATGAGACTCTGCAAGCACACATAAACAGCATCCAAGCACAGCACCAAGGTAAAAGAACTCTAATGCACTAATCTCAAACAAAAAATCGAAAATGCCATGACAAGAACTTTCCTAAAAAAAAAATTTAGGCTAAAAAAAAAACGCTTCCAGTCAGAACCAGAGGTCAAAACAGACTCAGGCAGTGCCAAAGGAGACTCAGCAACTAACAGTATTCACCCAGCAACCCATTAACTTCCACAAAAAGGAAAAAACCAAGGTATACGTGACTGTTCGCAGTAAACCTGCGTGTATACGCGGAAATCCCAGAGGAAACCGCGTGTATACGCGACTGTAAATAAAAAACCCGCGTACAGGAAGAAAAGGTGCATAAAATAAGGCAAACATACAGGCTGAGACAGACTTCACTCCAATTAGACTCTACCAGGCATACATGCCTCCAGACCCGACATAGAAACAAGAGAGAAAGGGCAATTCAAATACATTGAATGCCAATAAAATCACCCCCAAAGGACAACTACTAGGAACTCCCCAGCGGAGTCGCCAATTCTGTTACGGAGAGAAATTCCTATGGCTTGGGGTACCACAACAGACAGCTATGACTCCAGAAATCAATCTTTCCTAATATGCAATAGAAATAAAATGTCTAACACTAAAGGATCAGACCTCGTACCTTATTCCGGACGGTTGAAGTAGATCCCCGTTGAGCTTTCCAATCTTCAGCTTGAATTGATATAATACTTCCTCAACAACAAGTAAACAATACAAGCATACTATATATCATTGTGTTAGATCTATTCTAGCATATACAATCAATAATGTAAAAGCATTTGACATATTCCAATGGATACAATATTCAATCAAATACACATCATTGGATAAGGAAAGATAGTTCTTATTAATATAAATCAGAGATTGCAAGATAGATACAACCTCTGACGGCACGTCTGCGAACTGGAGAAACTGAATCCCCCACTTGGGCCTCCACCACTTCAATCCTCCATCTCTCGATAGCAAGCTCACTAGCAAAAGGCAAGCTTGGGAAGAACACAAAAGTACTCCAAAGGGACAAAGGGATGCAGACTCAAGTATAATTCTGGCAACAATGGACTATAGTTTCGTTGCTCTTAATCTCTCTATATGCCTTCAATGTACCAAGGGGTTCCTTATATAGCTTCACAAGGGATAATGAAGGGTCGAATCCGAGCGATCTCAAGGCATATGGAAGGCCAGGAGTCAAATGAGTCGGATCAATGTCAAGGAAAACTCCAAAAGGATTTGGACTTATGCACATATCCCGATGTACGCGGATATAAGGGTCAAACTCGCGTATGTACGTGGTTATCGAGGAAAAATCTGCGTATATCATCTTTTATATAGTTTTTTAGGGATGATCAAGGTAACATCAAAGGATAAAATATGGTCCATGGGGCTAAAGAGTCTGCAGCGGGACAGGGGAAGGCCATACAAAGTGTGATTCACCTGGAGTGGTGAAATCCGCTATAACAACTTGCGAAAGAGGAGTGGATTAAGTACATGAAACACATTGTTTAGCTGTGAGACTACGAGTTGGGAATCTAGATAGACATGTAGGTATTGTATCCTGATGTGGAGAACATCATTCAATTACCTGATGAAAGCATCATACTTTGCTTGGTTAGTAGTGACTTCTCACAAGTAGACTCAACATGTGTGGTAGAGAGTTTGAGTGGGGGTCTAAATGGCCCAAGCAGTTGATGTCAAATTCTTTGACCAACAACTTTCAATGTCGACGAAGCCAAAAAAACACTCTGACTACAATTGAATTTGCACAACAAATAATGCTTGGTCTCATTTTTAATCCATGGGATAAAAAAATGTAAATAAATGAAATTGAAGACTACATTGTATTTAAAATGAAAGGGACAATGTAGGATGTGAATGATGGCATCACTATTGTGACACTAGAATAGTCTGGTGTTGGTATTCAAGGAGACTCTTACTAAGTGGTAGGTTAAGTATGTGACTGAATGGCATCCTAAGCTTGTTTGATGTGGGGGAGCATATTACATCTCCCTAGGATCTCACCAGAGATATTTCAATGTCTAGGGGTTGTTTGGTGGATCATGATTACATTTCATGATGGCGATTCTATTGATGGAGGTTGGTCTTCATTTGATGCAAATGATGAGGAATCATCACCTCTGAGTACATTAGCTCAATGATGACATCTTGGTAACGCCACCTTGATTACCAGTCTCAGGAACTAGGAGGAGAAACTCCACAATGGGTATCCCAGGTGGATACTCCCTTAGAAGAAGGGGATGATCTATGAGCTTCATTTTTTTAAGGAAGATGGATCACTCAACGCATAGGATGGGGAAATGGAAGGAATAATGTGTTAATTGTCCATAGGATCTACATGGATGGGTAGTTAGTGCACAGTTGATCTCATGCACTGACTTAGGAGTCAGGCGGTGTGATAAGGTATGACGGTGTCATTTATGCTTGGGATCATATGGATAAGGTTACCACATGATGAACACCCATGAGGTTGTGCTGCTAGTGGTATAGGTGTATCTGGTGGCGATGCCATAAGTGTTGCTACTTCTTGGGGGGATTCCCTCGATGTTGGTATAGATGTAGCGACAATGTTAATAGAGGATTATTCCTATTGATCCAGAGAAGGTCTCTCGGTTGTAAGGTGTGTGAGGCGAATGGTCTCTAATGTGTCTCGAAATCAAAGGAGATCGAGACAGTGATGGGTGTAATGCCCAAATTAAGAACATATTGTACACTCATGGTTAGTGCGTAACGACTTGGTTTTGGTCAAAGTATTGGGACCTATTGAGGTGGTCTGCGTGCCCTATGCTAAAGTGTTTGGGGCATGGGTTATGTTAACTAGGGTGTTAAGCAAATTTCTAAGCTTTGCCAAGGTGGGGCACATGTTAGTCGCATGTCCTGGTTGCACGCATAGAGCGCATGATGGATAACCTCTAGGGGAAGGAGTAGTACTTGAGACTACTAGGGATTTCAACTTGGGTTGTTTTATGCCCTTGGCATTAGGATTAGTGACTGCCAGTGGTGGTTGATTTACTAGTGTTTTTCACCGCGGATGAAGGTTCTAGTGGTAGTTCTGAAAAGAAACAAGTACAAACTCATAATGGGAAATGGTTTCGAATCCATCTCAAGATAAGGTGGCGTAAGGTATTATACTAGTATTCCCAAAGTAATCCCGGGTAGTGTAAGCAATGCCATTACTGGCATTCCTTGTTCTCCTATAGGGGGTGTAAGAAAGGGATTTGAAATATTGGTGGAATGAAAGGGTTTAATGTATAGTCATTGCCATGACTAGTGGGGGATACTAATGTGTAAGTGGAGGGGGCTTGCGATTTATCTTCAGATGTGAAGATAGTACCCATGAGACCATTTGTAGATACATGGATCTTCGGTAGAGGGATTGAGTATTCCCCCAATAAATCAGAATCTTTGTAAATGGCCGTACTAATATTGACCTACTGGGGGGTGTTTCTAATCCTATAGTGGTTAGGACATTATCCATATTTGCATTGGTGTGCGGGTTGTAGTAGTTGAGTTGGTTGAGGGTGACAATTTTCTTGTTATGAGGGAACATCATGATATAGAAGATTAAGGAGGACACTACATTCATGGTGTACATATAACTGTGACCTAGGAGAATGTTGTAGTTGAGTTGTGCACTAATTACTTTAATATCTAACAATACCATTTCCCCCTAGCTGAATGGGGACATTTTGGTACATGCCTAAGGGTTTCAATGGCCTTCCATCATAAGCATGAAGAGTGATAGACGAGGGGACCAAATCTGGTGAACCCAATTGTTTCTAGACATGAGAGGACATCACACAAGTTGACGCTCCTTCATCAACTATACTTCGATGAATGATGCTATTCTGATTGCGATGGGAATCTAGAAAGTGTCTGACAAGGGTAGTCATGGTTCACCTTTATCAAGGTAAAATGTCACGAGACACGAATTAGAAGGGTTGATAGTGCCTAATGCACTAAGTAATGCCTTCTTTTTGGAAAGGCAGGATTGAAGAACTTCCAATGTTGACATAGCCGCTTGTGACTAAGCCAGATCATCCACAATAGTGTAATTGTGGGTAACTTTCATGTGAGGGTTTTGGGTAGTTTGTCTAAGCGGCGCTTTGGAAACCCTTTGGATCTAGTCATTGTTTGGATGGGGTATCTTCAAAGGCCCACAGAAAGCGGTAGGAACATCATCTCCTTGCGGAGATTCAAGATTTCCATACCCTCATTAGAGGAAATTTGAATGAAAAATGGGCCTTTCAATCCAAATTCAAATTCCATGTCATCATGTATTAGCCAATTTAATTGCTTTAAAATTAAAAAACCGTATGTCTTAAACAATTTTTAATAATATAATTTGTCTACCTAGTGCCCAAGCTGCCTGAAATGATCTTGGATATTGATAATAAAATTAATATACTAATCAATTTTAGGTAAAAAGTGACCCTATATAATATATAATAGTAATAGCAATTAATATTATAACTAATATATAATATATAATACTAGTTAATATCATAACTAATATACCCATCCATTTTTTAAGGTATACATGACCAATATATAATATAACATAGTAATAGTAATTAATATTATAGCTAATATATAATAATATTATATTATAATTAATATTTTATAATAAACCTAAAAGATTCGGTCCAATATTGCTTAAAAATTGATGACTGAAAATGGAAAAAATGAAGAACACGCCTGGGAGGATGAAACCGAATTACATGTAATGGAGGTAGGTCCTTTGTTTACAACTCCCGAGTCTTGGTACAGAGACCTTGTGCATTACCTGCAGACAGGGTTGTTTCCAGAGCATTGGAACTCTAAGCAAAGAAGAGCGCTGCGTCTCAAATCAGCATCTTATCAAATTGTTGAAGGAATATTATTCAGGAAAAACTATGACGGAGTTCTCTTGAGATGCTTAGAGAAAGAAGATGTGAATAAAGTAATGACAGATTTGCATGACGGGCCTACTGGGGGGCATTATTCAGGAGACACTACAGCCCACAAAATCCTCAGAGTAGGTTACTACTGGCCTACGCTCTTCAAAGATGCACACGCACACGTGAGGAAGTGTGATATTTGCCAAAGGTGTAGTGGGAGACAACCTAGAGCAGCACCCCTAAAACCTGTGATGATTATGGAGCCATTCGAGCAATGGGGGTTGGATATTATTGGAGAAAGAAAACCAAATTCCTCCCTGCAACACAAGTACATTCTGACCGCGACCTATTATTTCACTCGTTGGGTCGAAGCTATCCCGCTACGCAAGATAAATGAAGACGAGGTCATCAGCTTCCTACAAGATCATATCATGACCAGGTTTGGAGTTCCAGTTTCGATAGTCTTTGATAATGCTAAGTACTTTTCATCAATTAAATTAACTGCTTTTGCTCATGATAAAGGGATAAAATTTCATTATTCTGCTAATTACTATCCACAAGGAAATGGCCTGGTTGAATCATCTAACAAAAATCTGATTAGAATTTCAAAGAAGACTGTAATAGAAAACCAGAGGAGTTGGAACTCAGTGCTACCTAATGCCCTTTGGGCTGATAGAGTCACCCCCAAGTCTTCAATTGGAGTATCTCCATACACCCTTGTCTATGGTAAAGAATCCATTCTTCCTCCCAATATCATGCTACCTTCTTCCACAATAGCTCAAGAATCTAGAGGGTCAGATGATGAGGTTTTGCAAATAAGGATAAATAATCTCCTGAAAGCAGAAGAGGCTAGATCTAAAGCCAGAGAGTGCTTTAAGCAACAACAGGAGGTAATAAAGAGATGGTTTGATAAACATAAGGCAGGAACAAAAGAGTTTGAAGTGGGAGATCTGGTTCTCAAGTGGGATCACCCCCATGATGAGAAAGGAAAGCATACTAAATTCCAACAGTTGTGGGTAGGCCCTTTTCAAATTGTGGTGAAGCTTGGCCCTTCCACTTATAAGTTGTAGGATCTGTAGGGTTGGGAAGATAACTTACCAGTAAATGGTTTGGTTCTCAAGCCTTATTTTTCATGAGGATTTGTTTGAGTTCTTCTGTCTTGTATATAAATATTTTTTTTGGCTGTCTTTTGAGTCACGTTTTTTCAGTTGGTTTTAGTTTGAGTTTCTTGATTTCAATAAAGAGAACGAGCCTGTGGTTGCATGGGGAACACCAATTTTTTTGGGAATGATAAACATTTTTGGGCATCAGACAGTGTGTGGCTGTTTGTCTAAAAGAACTTCTTCCAGTTTAGCAGTTTTCTTGAATAGCTCTGAGTGCATTGAAGTCCTGCTTAACCCCTGTGAAATAAACCAGATTCAAAGAGTCTGGAATACTATGTTGAGGCTCCATCCACGTCACACTTAAAATGTTCTAAGGGGCGACTACAAAGGACCCATGGAAAGGAGCAAGGTGAACAGTATATTATATATAAATGATCCCATGCCAAGAAACAAATGCCAAAAGGCAAATAAGAGTAAAAAAACTCCTATGAAAGCATCATACATCAAAGCAAATGCTGAATCATAAGTACTAAATTGCTGAAAGTTCCTCTCCGTCTGTGAGCTGAAACATGAAGTACACCGCTTACACAAAAGGACACTATGGGATAGAGGAGCCTGAATTAAAATTCAGAAAGAAAGGCATGCAGGAGGACTCATATGAAAAGGGACAAAAGTCCAAAAGCACAAAAAAGTGCTAAAGTGGCATGGGAATGAGGAACAAACGAATATTTCTGTTTACCATATGCTACAATCCTGTGGTGTCCAAGCTATCAGTTACTTGAAGACAAAATTAATAAATGAAATTCATCCTCTGGCCTCAACGGAGTTATCTGGATTTGAAAATCTTGGTTTCCACTCTCCCAAATCGGACTATCATCAATGATTAAAGGTACACACTTCCATCATTTGAGAAATCCAGATAGCTGGAAGAATTCAATAGATGCATTTGTTGTTAAACAGTCTGTCACTCAAAGAATAATTGCCCAGAGATCTAGGTTCACCAGGTAATCGCCAATTGTTGCAGCTGCAACCGTTTTCCCCAAATTTCTTAAATTTTGGTCCCCTCCTCATGTTTTAGAGCTCTTTTCAAGTGGTTTATCCGTGAATTTTTGGTCATGTTTTAATTTTAGATGATTTTAACGGTTTACTTGCAGCCCGTCTCCGGAGTTTGTTTGTGTTTGAAGTTTGCCGCGGGTTGTAGATTTGAGTTTAATGTTGCTAATTGTTCTTTGATGGGCCGCTGTTTCGAAGGTGAAATGGATTTTGACCGCTGTTGAATTTTAAAGCTGTCCGAACACTTAATAATTTCCATTGATCGGGCGTTAATTTGTTTAATCGGAAGTCGTAGCCTTTCCTCTTCCGCTGTTGCGGCTCCCAAATCGATTAAGCGCCCGAAGTCTAAAAATCTCTGCCAACTGACGCGTCAGTCTTTGAGTCGCTTGCCCGTAACTTTTTCTTCTTCCGCCGTTGCGGCTCCCAAAGTGTTTAAGCTTCCGAAGTGTAAAACCTTCCGATGTCCGATGGAGAGTTTTCCTGTCTGCGGGTTGCGTATCCTTAACCTTTCCTTTTCCGCCGTTGCGGCTGGGAAAGTCATTTAGCTTCCGATGTCAAAGTCCTTTCGACTTCCGATTGGTTTTTTTTCCTTTTCCCGCCCATAGCTTAGGTCTTAACTCTTCCTTCTCCCGGCATTGATTTTTTCTCTCGAGCCCGTAGGTGGATGAAATAGTGGCGCACCGGGCCATTTCTTGTGGATTAGCCGTTAGTTGGTCTGATCTGACGTTTGTTTAGAATGCAATCCCGGTCAATGATGCACATCGTTTGATTGCAGGTGGTTTTCGGAGAATGGTCAAACTACTGCGGCACGAATGGAGATGGTTAATTTGGTAAAAGCAGAGCTGAAACCATCAGGATCGCAAGAAGGACAAACGAAGGAAAGGACAAAATGAATGGCGACAAAGGCAAAGACCCGAAAATATCTGTCAGTTATTCATCATATCATGAAGGCGCACAGAAAATAAAATAGGAAGATGAAGCGTTTTGAAAGACCAGAAGGTCATACGTTTGGGGGGGGGGAAGCCCAAGCGGTTGGTGGTGGTAGTTTAAATATTTGAAAGTAGAACTTAGAGGGGGATTTTTCCTAGGAAAAACTTGTAACTTAACGCTTGTAAAAGGAACTATTTCGTTTTACAACCAGAGGCTGCAAATTTTGCCTGTTGGAGGAAGTACTAGGTGGAATATGTCAATGTGATTAAATGAGCAATGTTGAATGTGAACTATTTCATTTTCAGCTGTGCCTCATTAGCTGTAAGAGTGTTCTAATTTCTTGAACCTATGTTCTTGTCTGAATGTTCTTCAGTACCTTTATGATGTCTTTTCCACTATGAGTAATGAAAATTTTAACTGTTGACGAGCTATCTTATCATATATACTTTTATTCATGTTTATATGTTTGGTTATAAAAACAACTATTTGTGATTTGCCATAACACATGAACAGGGGTGCATTACTCATGAATGAATACCCAACTCTCTAGAGATAGTTTAGTTAGTATTTATTTTCTTGCATGATTTGGATGCTTGTGAGTCTAAGACGAGAGGTAAGAACCTGCGCATCACATTGTGACTACTCTTTGCATCTTTATCACCCTGCATTGTTAATTAGGCATGTGCATATCATACTTAAGTCAAAAAATGCAAATATACGGTGGAACAGGCCACAACCGGTAAAACCTTTGTTTTGTTACTTTGACCTACGGTAGCCGGACCGCAAACCGGACGGATTCGCCATACCAAACAGTCACGGGCTAGTTGGGAACGTTGACTGGGGAGAATCCCTTGCTGTTGTTGCCTGCGATTTTCCAGGCCTCAACACAATGATAATGTAGGAAATTTGACAAAATATGAGCACTTTCAAAGAGAACATGTGGCCAAGAATGATTAATATTTATCGTCTTTTGGTTTGACAAACATGCAAGTTGTTAATCCATTTAAGTAGTATATTATTTGTTTAATAGTGTTTAATGTTTTATAAGAAATAAATTTATGTATATAAGACATAATATGATATTTGTTTTGTTTTATAGACAAGAAAAAGATGGCACATAAAAAGTGGAGAAAAGATCAAGGGAAAGTAAAGATATAATGCCACCAACTTGTAGAAGTCAACGCATTGTGATCCAACAAATGTAGTTGATGAAAGTAATAGTGGTCATGGTGTGCAAGTTGATATAACACATGGTGTTGTGGAGGATGATATATCACATGGTGCTGCGTAGCCTGATAAGTTTTTAGCAAAAAGTCTAAAAGAGATTATTCATCAACATGAGAAAAAAGGAAGAGCAAGTCTGGAGGTCATTCATGCAAAACTCAAGGACATGTTTGAAGGCACATCTACGAAGACTGGTATTGAGATACCTATTTCCACACCTGATGTGGATGAGGAGAATTTTGTTCTAGTTAATGAAAGTCATGGAGAAACAACACTTACATATGCTGTGCCTCAAAATACACATGTTGCATCTATCGATGAATCTTGATCAACTAAAAATATTGTTAATGGTTTAGAATATGTATCCGCCTTTGTTAAAAGACAAAGATTGAGTCAAGGATGGTATAGTTGTACAAAGAGGAATGCAAAAGAAATAAAAATAGAAGGTAAGAATCCATTCTTGGTTGAGGTGTTGAAAGATGGCGAGGCCATTGGGAAAAATGTAGTGAGGTGGGCCTCAGAGTTGGGAACAAGATGTAGGGATCATTTGGATATTTGAAAATCAAAATTTTCATATCAAGTTCCACTAATTGTGGATAATGTTATCCAAAAAATGGAAAATTCTTTTGAGACTATTTGTGGAAAAATCTCTAGAAAATATTATAAGCAAAAGATGAGAATTCTGATGAACACTTATAGATATAACAGTGTAGAAAAATAATCATGGAAGGAAAAGAGAGGAAAAAATCCACTCTATCTCCCAAATAATGGGAGGCATTGAAGAAAACTACGCGTTCCAAAGAATATTTGACAAAGAGAAATAAAGGATTGAAAGTAAGAGATATTGTGAGGTTTACATATACATTTGGTTGAGGCGGGTTGCAGGCCAAAAGAGACAAATTTGCATTAAGTGTGGCTTTTTTGTTGAATTTATATTATTAGTTATTTGGATTTGTTTGTTGAGTTGACTGTTGAAACTTGACATTGTATTTTAGGTGGAAAATAGTAACAGAGAGCTAGGTGCATAAGACATTGTCCATTATATGGAAGCATTAGATTCTAGTAAATCTAATAGTAAGATCAAGTTGAAAACTAGAGCATCGACAGAGAATTCACAACCATCAGTTGGAGGTCAAAGAATCCCAGTAAGATCCATTACAAATGATGTCAACTCAAGTGATCAGTAGCAACATGTAATGAGTTGAAAACAGGGTCTCAATGAGACAATTTCATAGTTGATTGCCTCTATTAAGCCTACAGTTTATGCATGGAGTGAATGTGAATGAAATGATTTAAATGAGATAAGAGGCTTTATTGATCTCATTTATTCCTTTTTGAACATGTATATTATTTCTTCTTGTAAATCAATCTATTGTATCTCATTTCTTCTTGTTTGACAACTTTTTGTGCTTGTAAATTGAGTTGGAAGTTGTAGGATTTTGTTTGTTTCCACTTAGTCTACTGCATTTACAGTGAACTCTTAAGTTGTATCACTCACACTCTCTTGTCGAGAATTAGTGCACTCAATTAAATATATAAGACACTCTATTTCCCTATGGACAAGCCTTCTTCTTCTTTTGCCTTTTCATCCTCGCACTGTGTAGAACCATCCTCTGTTTCTAGAATCAGCTCTGTGTGTTCTCCCTTTAATTATCAAGTAGGTTTTGAGTTTGGAAGAGTGCCAACAACAGCTCGAGAGCCTTATACAAGCTCTTCTTCTTATTATAGATTATATTCTATATTGTAAAATTGAATGTTTTTTCTAATGGCTGACTTGTAAAGTGTCTCCCAAATCCAGTGTAGAGATAGGATTAGTAGTAGATGTATTTGTTTTCAATCTGTCATTTTGATGAATAAATTCACTAAACATGAAGCAATCCATGCCTAATATAATTGTTAGATAGGTTAAGGTATAAAATATCATCCTTCTGTATCGTATCAAATCTAGATTATGATCTAAACCTACCATGATGTTTTAAGGTTCCAATAGATATTCATCTCAATAAATACTTGACAGATGATTTCTTGACAGATTTTGTCAATGATATGGTATGTACAATTAGAGGCTCCTATTAAATGAATACACAATATATATCTTCAAGGATATTTGAGCTAGAACTATAAATATGATCATCTCCTGTAACCTAATTCCTCCTTTGGGAATCATCCCAACTTCAATAGAATACCCAGTTTGTATTCTAGCACCTGCACTGTAAAGGAAAAATAAATTAACTGACTCAATCTGGAATTTTAAAAAATATGGTATTTCCAATTGATGGGATGGAATTTCATGAAGACTCAGATTTTGTGTGTTGTAAATATCTTCGATTTCTGTCGATTTTCCGTTTTTCTCAGACAAAATTTTCCATGTTCTCTCATGTGATTGCATTGCTGTTGTGTATCTATATCAAATACTCCCTCAAAGAAAAATATCAACCTTTAGGGTTAAGAGTGATTAAAATCCCACTTACTTGTATTCATGGCATCCACGTCCTTGACCAATTATACACTTTTTATCCCAATTTTGAATAATTGCTTATCCTATTTCGTGGCTAATTCTAAATTCTTGATGTTCCATCCTTAGATGACTAAGAAGTTGCCTTTGATGAATGAGGAAAATGAATGTTGGGTATATGTTATATTCTTTGCATGTGTGTGTGTGGGGAGGGAGGTGCACCTATCAGCGACGCACATGACGATCCTGGTCGGCAGCTTCACGAAAATGAGATCGCAGTGAGTGCCAAATCTTTGGGATTTTTTTTACTATTTTTTTCTTTCTTTCTAAAAATATGTAATTCAATCCCAGTTAAGGGATTGCGGTCTATTTTATAATCTGGGTTAACATATTAGGCTATTGGATGCTACGAAATACCTATTTTTTTGTATTGTGAGGGATTCATAATGATAATGAGAAAATAGGAGGCGTGGCTCCAAGGAATGTTGGTTTTCTTGGTTAAGGGTTTCCACGGTAAATGTTGGAGGAGCATAGTTGGATGGCCAACTAGGTCCTCCTACTCACTATGGTCGAGTTGGTATAGTTGGTTGGATGGCCGACTGACCTAACAGTTGTAACCGAATAATCGAATGTAACATGTATAAAGTAGGTTGGTGAGCCAGATCCAAGGATATGTCCGTTCATTGTAACTTGTATACTGTCTAATCTCTAATATAAAAGCTAGTTACATTTGTCCTGCTTTCTCTTATTTTCCTTATGGTTATTATCATGTGAATTCTCTCTCTTTCTTATGTATAGTTATGTATTACTGATAATTGCTCTAACCCTCAGACTACAACATTGGTTTCGTTGCCACTAGTACATAATCTAGATGATGTGATGAACATGACTAAATAATAATTGAAAAATAAATTCAAAAGTGGTGGGATAAGAAAGCAACGAACTACATCGAGAATTATGCAAGGCACAATAGGCTGACAACCGCACAAGCAAGGGAAAAATCATTTAGTGGAGCAAATGAGAAATTTATAGAAGTTGTTCCCTATGAAATACATAAGTTTTTGGATTCTGTTCATGCCCAAGTTGGACAAAAAGAATGAAATATTTTTGATGCACAAACTCCATAACAACAGGAGAACAAATTTGTTTGAGTGGCTCCAAAATACATGCAACGACTTTTGTGAAGAACAAGATATAGAAGACATGAAATTTCTTGAAGAAGTCAAAAGGAAGTTCTATATCGACCTCCACAAAGGAATTTCATGTTCTATACAACCATTGTTGTATAAATTTTTGACTGAGAATGGAGATGACCATATAGTCAAGCAAAAACCGCTATTGGTCATTCCTACCTCGACAAATTGGCAGCAAAAAAAAAAACACTAGGAGCAATTTGTCAACGAATGATAGTGGGAATATTTTCTAAGTAAACGATTACCATTTCCAGACCAACTGTAGTCGATCAATAATCGTTGGGTCGAAAATGGGGGGTAATCAACCATTTTTTTTGAGTAGAGAGGAGTAAAAGTCAAGTCCATGACTGAAGACAAATAATGAAGCCTTGTAAAAAGTCAGATTCTGCCCTAACGAAAAAATTATCCAGCCAGTTACAAACCAACAACAGACATACAAAAGAGTGAACATGAAAAGAGGTGTAAGCGACGTGAGTATCTAAGGGAGATTTCTAGTCCAATACGTGCAAAAAGAGGAATAAAGAAACAATGTGAGATGATCGAAAAACAAAAGTCCTAACTGAGTTGAGCTGTGAAAGTTGACCAGACGGAGAAGGTGAGGTGCCGATGCCCGAGGAACGATCACACACAGTGGTGTTGACCTCACAAAATTTGAGTATTACAATCCTAGAAGGCTTGGCCCCCATTGATGCAGTACCCATGATGATAATGACTGGACCAATGATTAGAAAAAAAGTCAAGCACGACATGGGAATAATGCCTGACAACTGTACCATTTGGATTTCAATAGAACAGAGTAGATAAATTACCGACCGATTGATGATCCAAATTCTAGATAGATGTATCTGGTTACTTTTACTTCGGAATTTGGAGGACACTCATTTAAATTATTTTATTCAAAACATTTGGAGGTGCCCCCCCTGCCAACAACATTATTGATTGAACCCCTTAAGTCACTGTAGAGGCGACTTAGCAATGGAGAGTCTAAAGAAGAAGTGCATTTGTTGTGGTACAAACTACAAGAGGCAAACAACATTCAACAAATAGTAAGTGTGTCTAATAGTTCACCATCTTTGGTAAGTAAGAAAAAATCTAATGCAATGGATTATCAAATTCCTGTTAATACCCCTATCTTCGATGGAGATGGGGACCCTAAAAAGCATTGGTTTGTTTGTGAAGCCTTGTGGCAAGCTAAATTAATTGATGATGAAAATCAACAAATTAATGAGTTTGCAGGTGGACTTAGAAACAAAGTGCTAACATGGTACATGAACTTCTTGGAAGAAGGCCCTAAATCCAAACAATAGATAAAAGACAATTTCTTAGAATTCTTTAAAGTCAATGATACAAAGCACATGAAAGGGCATAAAATCAAACAAATCAAGCAAAGAATAGGAGAATCTGTCAGAGAATACGATCGAAGATTTAAAGATATTATGAGCCATATGCCTTCTAAACTTGACCCTGCCTTGGTAGTTTAATTTTTTGTTGATGGGATCCAACAAAGAATCAAGACACCTATATTAATGAATGAGTACACAACATATGAATATGTATTGAATAAATCACTACATGTCTAGACCAATTGATCGTCGACTCGAAGAAAAAGTAAAAAATATACAAAGATTCTTGCAACATTTAACAATGTGGCACAATGACTTATGGTGCTCAACATGTACAACACAAGGCCATACCAATGACAACTACCCATATGACGAACTAATAAGATATCATGAAAATACCTACCAAAGGGAGCTAGACCAAATTGAAGAAACATCTCGTATATTCCCCGAGGAAAGAAAGCCAAAAAATTCCAGAAGACGTAGACGACCTACTTTTGCGATATATGTGAGAGATTCGAACCCCACTTGACCAAAAACTTCCCATACAATTCCAACAATATCAAGCCCAGGTGGTGCGAAATATGTCGAACAACTCAACACACCACAACCGAATGTATCAAGAACCCAAAGACTAGTACTAGCTACCATACTGTATACCAGACACACACAATTGAGAAGAAAGGTTGAGACGATCGCATTAGTGATCAATGAAATAACAACAACAAGTGATGAGGACAAGACAATAATCATGGCAGAAACAATAATTGAGGATATTGGCCACCCGATCGTGGAAAATCAAGATGCTTTGTATGCTATAGTGAGGACCATCTAAGTCCCGACTGTCCATGGAAAGATAGAACAGATCTAAAATTTTGTACAAAATGTGGTGTGGGTGAGCATAGATTATAATATTGTCCTATAATTATTTATGCACTCAATAAAGGAATAAACATTAATGTTTTTTCTTGTGTTCCTAAAATAATGCAGCTATTACTAAAAAATTGCAAGTTGTTACTAGACAAGGAACAAACACCAGAAGAAATTGGATTAAAGAGATACAAAGAGACCAAGAGGAGTACCCTAATCCATGGAAGCATAATAAAATATTTAATAATGCATCGAAAATGTTTACATAGTTTGCATATGAGGAACTGAATCAAGAAAGTAAAAATAAATCGCTTAATGAGTTGTTTAACTTTTTAACCAAAGAAGAAGTTGTCGCACAAGTAATTGCTCTAATGCAATTTATAAAGAGTAGCTCGGAAAGCAATGAAATTTCTAAAAACTTGTGCACATTAAATCAAAGGGATAAAATTTGCATTGACCCTCTCGTCGATCTAGAAATTGAAGGATTCTGGATTAAACAAGTTGTTCTTGACTTCAGGTCACAAGCAAACATAATGGGAAGATCTACGTGGGAAAAAATTGGTCCACCCTATTTGGTAGAATCAAGTATTTATATTAAAATGTTAGATCAAGGGCTAGTCGAACCGATTAGAGTTTGGAAAAATCTCAAACCTCAATCATGGGGATTAATACAACCATCGATTTCGAAATTATTGACCTTTCAAAAGGATCCAAATCCTTCCCTGCACTACTCGGTCGACCACGGGGACAAAAAACAAAAGCATCCATTTCATTAGAAAAAAGAGATAATTAAATTAAAAGGAGAAGTCATTGTCCTGATCAACCCATCTCAAGGTAAACCATGGGTAGAACCAGATGACATCGACAATGGTATTTGATGACTATACCAAATAGTTCAGATCAATGCAGATACCATCAAACCTAATAATTATGGAGGACTACATTTAGGTCGACAATATTAGTAGGCTATAACACCGAATTTGAGCTATATGATTGGAAATTGGAAAATTATGAGGTTGAAGCACGAGAATGGTGGTCAATAGAAGTTATAACAAGAAAAAGAGTACAAAAGTGCCTTACAATATCTATCATTCCTAAAATTTTTGAGAAAAAGTAAGAGAGTATGCAACCATTATACCAACAAATAAGGAGTCGACTAATATCCCTCCATTAAGGTATAAAGAGTATGAATCACCAATTGCACATATTGAAGAAGTATCTAAAAATATGGGAGAAAAAGGCCGACTACAAAGTTTAGTCGAAACTTTCACAAGCAAAGCAACAAGATGGTGGGATACACATCAGTATCGACTACAGACTTGAATGTCTTCTTCCACAAATTTCATTGAATGACTTGGAGGAAATAAGATCACAACATAAGTACAAATACCAAAATTTGTCGAGGACCAAGATCCAACCAAGCATATTGATTTATGTGAAAAATAATGGAAAAAAGCAGGATACAGAGATGAACGAATATATCCTCACCTATTCTCAAATACACTCGAATATTTTCCTAATAAATGGTATGATATGGAAGAATCTAGAGGTGAAACTTTCATCTAGAAAGACTTAAAGAAAACTTTATTAAATATTTCTCCTTTACTCCTACAGAAGAACCTATCTAAGAAGCAGGTGACGAAATAATTTTTTTTTACAGTTGAAAGAAAGTAACATGTCGAAAGATCGACCATAGTCGACCTGTAAAAACATATTTCCCAAACCACTGCAACAGTCAACTCGACTAAAACTGGAGACTGAAAAAATAGTCAGGAAACGTTTTGGCTGGAAAAAACACCACCATTGGGTTGGAAAAACCGTAAAGAATATAATGAAGGTTATCTTGAAACAAAAAGAAGAACCAGAAAGGATAAATTCCAAATATTTCCCACCAGCATTTACAAAATTTAAAGAAGGGATTCGATTGATTAATGAAACAAAAACACTTGAGTGGATGGACGCCAAAATCAAGATTAAAGAAGTCGAAATCTCTAATGATGATCGATCGAGTATGGCTAAAATTGGAGATTATTGGACATACAACCAAGTCGCCGAAATTACCAATCTATTGAAGGAATACCATGACGTCTTTGTACATGACTACAAAGATATAAAATGACTAGTACAAGAAATGGGAGAAAGGAAAATTGACATAAAACTCGATGCTCGACCAGTCAAAAAGTGACCATACATGCTAGTGCACAAGTATAAAGAGATCGTAAATAAATAAATTGATAATATGCTAACTACAGGGATGATATACCCTGTAGACTAGTCTGAATGGGCCAGTCCTATGGTCATGAAGCCAAATAAGCAAGATGCGATTAGAATGAGAATCTGCATTGACTTCAGGTGGCTAACCAAAGTAACATTAACTGACACATTCCTGACTCCTTTCACTGGCGAAATTATTAATGAAGTCACTGGACATGAATGTTACTCATTGATAGATGGATTTTTGAGATATAATCAAGTCCCAATTGTAAAAGAAGACCAACATAAAACAACTTTTGTATGCGAATTTGGATATTTTTCATATAGAGTAATGCCATTTTTCCTAAAGAATGAACCTATAGTATTCTCCATAATAATAGTAAAATCATTTCAAGAATACCTGTACAAAGCCATGGTAGTATACTCCGATGACTGGACAATACACTCCTTGTTCAAAGATCATATCCATTGCCTTCAGCTGAGTCTTGAACGATGCCAATAGATCTAGTTGTCTCTGAACATTAACAAATGCATATTTGATACGCCAATTGGTATATTATTGGGGCACGCTATCTGTAAGGAAGGAATTAAAGTATATATTGGCAAGATTAAAGTTATCCTTGACCTCAAGCCACCTGTAAATCCTAAGCAAGTTATGATACTTCTTGTCCATACTACTACAGAAAATTTAGAAGATATTACTCCGATGTGACTATCCAGTAGAGGAGATTCTAAAGGACAACCAAGAGTTCCTTTGGTCTCAAGAATGTGTAGAATATTTTGAGCTCCTAAAATGTAAACTTGTCGAAGCACCAATACTGAGATTTCCAAATTGGTTGATCATGTTCTATGTACATATCGACACTTCTGGAATCATAGTTGGCGCGATAGTTACAAAACCAAGAGAAGATGAAATGGATTATCGCAATGCCTATGCTAGTCACAAATTGAATAAAGAATATAACAATTAGTCGACCACAAAATGAGAAGCTTTGGGAATGATATTTTCCCTACAAAAATATAAACATTATTTACTAGATAATCCATTCATATTCTATATAGACCATTAAGCACTTAAGTATTTGGTCAATACACCACTCCATCATGGCCGACTATGTAGATGGATTCTCTTATTTCAAAAATTTGATTTTGAAATAGTTGTTCAACCACGGAAAAGTAAGTCAGCCCCGACCACCTATTAAGAATAGAAACATGAGATCTTGTCGAGATCAACAACGACCTACTCGACACACATTTATTTAGAGTCGAAGCTGTGTCGAAAGAACTAGAATATATATCACAATTCTTAGACCAGGGTGAAGCTCCTATACGAATGTCTGAAAAGAAGAAGAAAATACTTTCCATGAAAGCTGCACCATATACACTCATAAATGGATTTATGTACAAACTAGAACCATATGAGGTACTCAGATAATGTGCTCTTGAACATGAACGACAAGGTATAATTGATGAAGCACATAACAGACCTGCCCAAAGACATTATCAAGTCGACACGAAAAATAGAAAAAATTGCAATTAGGCTTATGGTGGCCGACGCTACACAAAGATTACAGAATACAAGTAAACAAATGTGATAGATGCTAAAGATTGGTACGACCACTAGCAAAGAACAAGATGCCACTAGTATTTGTTAACCCAAGTTTAACTTTTGAAATGTGGGCAATTGACTTTGTTGGACCATTCCCAATACTTGGTCGAAGAACTAGTACAAGATACATTAGTACTATAGTCGAGTATGTGACAAAGTGGGTTGAAGCAGAACCTGTTGAAACATGTACTAGAGAAGTAGCAACAAAAATTCATATACAAAAACATAATTAAAATATTTGGATGTCCTCTCACCATCATTAGTGACATAAGCATGCATTTCATTAATAAAACCATCTCTATATTGCTAAAATAATTCATGATCGACCGCCAAAAGAGCACTGCTTATCATCCATAGTCGAATGGAGCTGTTGAATCATTTAACATGACTCTAACTATGGGATTAACAAAGTTATGTAGTATCGACAAAGGCGACTGCGACAACATGATACCTAATATTTTATGGGCATATCGCACCACTTATAAATAGTAGACTGAACATATACCATTTAAATTAGTTTATGGGAAAGAAGAAGTCGTGCCCCTGCATTTCAGAAAATAAGCACCAATAATCACCAACATACTTTACCTTGACAGTATCAAAGCAATTGATGACATAAATTTTTACTTATCAAATCTGGAAGAGCAATGCCAAATAGAAATCCATCATCAAGAAATCCAGAAACAACAACAAAAAGCATGGAATGACCACAATATAAAAATGAAAGATATATCAGTCGAAGATCAGGTATTACTCTATGATAGTCTAATAAAATGGAAACCCAAGAAGTTGCATACAACTTGGCTTGGTCCATACATAGTCGAAAAATTTACAATTGAATGGACAAGCTTGTTTAAAAACATTACAAGGGAATATTTTTTAGAAAAGTAGTCAACGACGCCAGACTTAAAAGATATAGAGAATAATATAGGGCTGACGCCTAGTGAATGGACGTATCACCATTTGGTTGAACATTGTGTCCTAGGTTTTGTAACAATTAATAAGTTGTGCATTAATTAAACTAGTGTTAAAAGAAAAAGTAGTTAAAGGAAACTAACTTAATAACGATACTATATAAGAAGATCCCAAGACATGGAAAATGATAGGTAGCACAAGGAAAACAAAGTGATATTGGGATAATGAGGTATAATTGATTAGAAAAATGAACCAGAAGAATGTATCTAGATGATGAATTAAAGAAACTAACCACCGACGACTGCAGGAGTAGTTAACCACTAAGGACACCAGTCGACCGGTTCGACGAGCAACCTATGATGAAGAATTTATGATGATCAACAACCAAGGGGTGAAGCGAAAGACTCTTCACACTTATGAACCAGCTGTCGAGCACAAAACTTGCATTAAATTCCTTCACCTATCGAAATCAATGACATTCTCCACCAACAAACTATAAAAGGAGACCTCAAGCACAATTGGGACTTATTTTGTAAAGATTTGAAGCATTCACACATTGAGTCTACAAACCTATAAATTTTAATCCCTCTTTCATTAGTGACACTAAAAAAAAAATGTCCCTAAAGAAAGCATCCCAAACCAAATCCGTGAAAGCCTCATAATGAATTCACTAGGAAGAAGAAGAAGCTGCCATGGCACCTCTAAAACTAGACCACACAAAATATGAAAAGATAGAATAGAAGAACACCAATGGGGGAAGAACTATAAAGACATGAGGAAATGGGGAATTCAAGATGATCAATGGATTGAAGATGCCAATAAGCTATCCATGGCTAAAATTCAACACTACCTGGGAGAACCTCCATTGAATACCTTTATGGTTTGAAAGATCTCATCGCCTATTACATTGTTAGTCGATATCAAAAGGGGAAGCTCTAGTTTCATGAACTAATTGAAATGAATGCCAATTTCATAGCCTCTATCATCGACCTTCCAAACCAAGGATCGTCCATACCAGGCGGTCTCAACCCAAAGTTAGTTGAAGAATTTATTAGGACACCCAAGGGAAAGAATTCCCAAGGGTTAGTAATCAATAAAATCCAATACTAGACATACAAGTATACTGCCACCATTGTCTCCATTTTTCTAACCAGCACTGCTCGACCATACGACCGCCGACTAGCTATGCTTGAAGAAGTAAAGGATATTGCAACTGAAGCAAAAATATTCAACTAGGAAAAGTACTTGGATGGATTCATTCGATCGACTTGTGAGAAATGTCAAGAAACATAGTCACCAATCAAATTTCCATCTTTGCTCATCTTTTTGGCCATGTCCAAGGTATCTCCAGTCGGTGATACCACATTTACAACTAAATACACCTATATCATGTACAATTTCTAAGGTTTTCAACCTCAGGGATGCCCTCAAGGCATTAAGGTTTCTAGCATGTGGCTTGAAAACTGGGTTCAAGTCCTGAAAATTGTTTCATTGATATAGAGGGTTCCTCAAACCGTTCGTTGAAGTCTACCGCCAACCACACACATTCAACCAGAACTCGACTTTACCAAATTTTGGTTCATGTAAGGCGCAACTGGAAACACAAAAGATCTAGATTATTAGCCACAAAGAAAAGACATTTTCTGGGATCTTGCAGCGCAATCCAAGAAATCCTACCCTATCCCAAGTATAACATGGAGGGAATATCTGCCTATTGAATAACCACTCACTGCAGATGAAAAGGAACAATTCTTTGAAGCCGACTTATACATTGAAATTTTTGGAACTATAGAAGAAGAAGAAAATCCTCTAGACATAGTTGTGTCAAAGACCCAACCTAAGCGAAGAGAGAAAAAAGAACTGTCGAGCAAGTCGACATAAGAAGATGAGCTAGAGGTGTAGTCACCTCCTGACCTCTTAGTTGAAAAATTGAACATCGTGGCAGAAAAAATATTCACAATGTAAATTTTTTTCAAAACAAAACATTCCAAAAAGAGGAAGCTGACTCTCATTGCACCAACCGAGGATGAACTAGAAGAACCACATCAGAATGTTGAGCAAGTCATCATGGAATCGATCATCAATGAAGTCACAATTGAACAAAAAATTGAGAAAAAGATGATAGAGGAGGAGGAGTGTAAAAAAGTAAATCCCAGCAAAAAAATTAAAATTTCAGTTTAAATATCAACCGAAAAACCCTGTCAATGTCCCCGACAATTCACCTTTTCCATCTTTGATCGCTATTATAGAAACCACCACATAAAAACAACCTCAATATATTGAAGAATAATTTTTCAGATCTTCCACTTAGAATTCCCCTATCCTGAAATAATTTGAGGACACTTATTACCATCCTTGACTCCCTTCGATTCAGCCACTATAACAACCATCCCCACCAACCATGCAAAGAATACCTTGACAACTTCTTCCCTTGCAACCCAAACTCTATCGACCACATTATTACCGACCATCACTATACCTATGCACACATATGCTCCATATACCCTACCCTCACCTCCTCCTTTGCTAGAAACACAACATCAAGATCAATGACAAACAAGAAAGAAGAACAAAAATAAAAAACAAACTCAAGTCACATTTCAGTCAGTCATAGATGCTAAGGATAATGAACTTGACAGATTAATTCAAATCATACTTTAAGAAAAAAAAATAATGATGGTCGAAGGATAAGAAGAAACTTGATGTTGTTGACGATCAACATCTTGAAGTCCTCACACTATGTGACGACATGCTCAGGAATATTTATCGGACACTATGTGGCATCCCAACTAAAAAGACATTAGTATAGGTTGTGAGCCTTTTTGGGTCCCTCACAATTCTACTAGAATAGGCCGCTGCTCAGAAATACCAACAGGATGAACAACAGATCATCGCCTTACTCTGGGAAGAACACAAATTATTTTTGAGGTGACACAACAAACTTAAGGAATATGCACCAACAACCAAGTAGTCAACCACACTTTTTCATAACTGGTACTTATATGATGGACACATTTTTTCTGACATGAGTAGAGTTTAGAACAACCTAGCGCTCATTTTTCAACAAAAAGTCTCTCCCACCATTACTACCATAGAAAATTTGGAGCAGAAAATCATCATGAAAGAAAACAAACTCAAGGAGCTCCAGAACAAAGCTTTCCAGTGGTATAAACATGTTCAACCAACATAGAAGGAAATCGATAGCTTGGTGACTCAGATGGATAAATTGCTAGCCAACGCAGATAACCATCAATTGCTTTTAGGGGAAGACCTTAATGATATCAATCATGACCC
The DNA here is from genome assembly GCA_001517045.1 of Pseudotsuga menziesii. NCBI lineage: Eukaryota > Viridiplantae > Streptophyta > Pinopsida > Pinales > Pinaceae > Pseudotsuga > Pseudotsuga menziesii. The sequence goes on from LPNX010041024.1 coordinate 58,289, forward strand.
CCTTACAGAAAAAATCACCAATCCCACCAACCTCATCATTGTCAATATAAGCATCCAAACACTGTTACATGATAGGAAATATTTCTAGACTCAACTCACCTCCTCTTCCTGTGCCATCGTTGAAGCTTGCAGTACACCGAAACAATATATCATCTCATCAATGGACCACCAACCATAATTTACTTACTTTTACACTCCCTCTTCTCTATAAATAAATATTTTGTTGGTGGGGGAGACGTTAGAGGATCCTAGTCGGCTGGCAGACTAGGTCCTCCTGCTGACTATGGTTGAGTGAGTACAGTCGTTCGGTTGGCCGATCAAACCGTTAGTAATAACCGAAGAATTGAATGTAACATGTATAAAATAGGCTGGTGATCCGAATCCAAGGATATGTCCGTTCATTGTAACTTGTAACTTGTATACTGTTTGATCTTTAATATAAAATATAGTTACAGTTGTCCCACTTACTCTTATTTGCCTTATGATTATTATCATGTGAATGCTTTCTCTTTCTTATGTATAGTTATGTATTACTAGTAATTGCTCGAACCCTCAGACTACAACAATAAATCTCTATGTTTTATGTGTGAATGTTGTGGTATAATTTCTGTTTTGCTTAACATAATTTGTATGCTTTGCTTCTCTGCATAGGTTTGAAACTTACGAGGAAAAGAGAAAAAATATGCAAATAAAAATTGTGTTCACAAAAACAACCACACTATTAAAGAAAACAATCAACTGTTCACACTAAAATGCTTCTAATATGGAGAGAAATTCTCTGCTTATATAGAGCTTGCAAAAACACAGGCTACTTTCTGTGTGATAAAAAAAGGGATAGAGGAAGTCTCTTCTAAAGAAAACAATAGGAAACAACAACCTTTAATGTGTTTTTTTATTTATGCTGTCTGGAATCTAGGATTTGCGTTATTTTAGCTTTTCCACTTTTACCCATTTGTTTTTACCTTTATTTAGTTTCTTTTAAGGGGGAGAAGGAACATGATGTGTCACAGTATCTGAGAAACAAAAAAAATTGAAAAAAGGGGCCAGAAACAACCAAGAAATATCCACGCAGTATGCCTGGAAGTTCATAAAAAAAATCTTTCCCCGTTGTTTTTGCATAAAAACATCTCCTTCCTAGAAACTTGGTAGATGAGAGGGTTCCACCATTTATGGTAACTTAGTTTATATTGTTTTTAGGTAGTGTTAAAGAGAAACTACCTGGACATTATAGTTAGTCTCTAATTTTCAAGAATAATGAGTTCATTCTCTAGAATCAAAGTTAGCAATAAGTTTTGTTTCTCTATAAAACGATAATTAATAGCCTCAGAAACTTAAGAACATGAACAAAGATGAAATACAAAACTCCTTCACCTCAGCTAATACCACCTTTAGTCTCAAATTCTTTGGCATTTTACATGTGCACAAATATGTCATTCTTCATTAAATTGTTCTACAAAGTTTTCATTTTCCCAATATTTTGTTGCTCACATTTAGAAAGAGTGATTATATTAATTAGTTTTACTTATATAGATTTTGCATGGATTTCTTCAATTTATTGTTGGTGTTCTTTAATTTAGGTAAACTTTAGTTGAATTATATTTATTTGTGTTGATATCTATGATGTTGTTTCATATTAGCATAAATATCTTTTGGTATGTTAGATTCGGAAGACCATATGGACTTGCTATTAGATCGTTTAAAAGTAGTTGAGGGAATGGCTAACTCAAGTAGAAAGGAGTTGCATAGTAGTGACATTAAACATGAATTTATTGTTCTCAACATTGTTTCAATTTTTAATGGAGATATTTTGTTTACATCTTGTTTGTATAGAGTTATATATCTAGTAGATTGGGCTGAATTTGATATAAGTACTGGTAAATGGTTTTTGTAATAGCTAGTAGTTTTGTTTTTGGATGATGGCGATTTTGAAATGGTTGAGTTTCCTGTAGACACTCTGAGTATAGGTTTGTTGTGTGATACTTTTGCACATTTTGATACTTTGTTAGGATGGCTCTTTTACTTTGGGTAAGTGGTGAAATATGTTTTCCCGAGTGATGTTGGATTTCCCTTTTTAGGCCGTGGTCTATGTTTGACATGTAAATTGTACCCTTTGATTCTCTAATGAAATAGCAAGATATAGGTTTTTGTTTTTCAAGGAAAAAGACCCTCCCCTAGTTTGAATGATGAATGAACCCCTAAAATGATTCATGTTCTGCACTTCTTTTATTACATTTCTGCCAATGCTTGTTGCAATTCTGTTCTTTCATTGTTTGGAAAAGACAACATTTCCATTGGAGATAGTTTGCTGCTAATTTTAAATGTTTGTATATTTTTTTGCAAGATGGTTAAACCACATGTAGAGCAATTATATCGATAAATGAATGGAAAAGGAAAAGGCTTTCATGTCAACAGAACTCGCAAAGATGCATTAAATCTTGTGTTAATATTGATATTGATCATGATGAAGTTGACGAGCATGTACATGACAATAATAGTGGTGCCAAATTTGAGGTAATAAAATTGTTGTTGTGATAGTTAATCTATCCCAATGTTTTGTCATAATTTCTCATGCTTAAGATGTTATTTTTTACTAATATTTATAGCTTGCAATATTATTTACTTGATTATATTCAAATGGTAAATGTAGATCAATTATAACAAAGCAACACTAAAAGGTAAAGGCCATCTTGACAACAAAGCTGATCTCAAAGATAAAGTACGACACCAAGATGACAATTATATTGATAATGATGATGATGAATACAACAAGTATGTGTAGGACATTCATAGTGGTGCCGAACTTTAGGTGAGCACAAACATATGCTAACTATTAGAAAAGAATTGTTGTTATATTTAATTTGTCCCTATATATTCCTGGATTCCTTCTTTCTAATCTCAACCCCCCATTAAATTATATGATTTGAACGCTCAATGATAGACTTTTCATCTCATAAAAAAGAATCATTTTTTCTTGAGATTAAATGATGTTTTGTTCCTAACCAGATGATTGCTATTCCTTGTATTGATCTAAGGATAAGTTGGTAATTCCTTATATAATGATTGAGGGGATATATGGAAAGAGTTATATGGATAGAGTGCTTATTGTTAGGAGTTATGCAAGGATGAGACTATTGAATCCTCAATATTACTGGGGTGGGTATTTTGAATAGGGAGACTATGCCAAGGGACTATCTCTCTAGGGAATATATCCCCCTATTAGGATATGATTGGTGCTTTATAACTTAGGGACTCTCAGTAATGACATGAGAATTGGACCGTTGTAAGGTCTCTATTTATTTAGTCCAATTCCTTATTTGTTGTCCATGGAAAGAAGAAAAGCCTTAAGAGAAGCTTACAGTAAATCCCATGGTGCCCACTCACTATACTATGGGTATAGTTCAGGAAAGAGAAAATCCATTTTATTTCCAATTGTGAGAAAACCATCCAACCCCCTAAAAACAATTTTCATTGATAAACAACATCAAATTATAGATGAACTTGTTTTGTCATCTTGTCCAACCAAGATATGGCTTCTTCTTTCCTGAATTCAGAGTCTTGCTAGATGTATGTCTAGATGAGGGCTAGTTCGTGAGTGAAAAGGCTAGTCAAAGTGCTTGTTTTAGGTTGTATTCAGGGTTCGATACTATACTAAGGTTGAATGGTTGTTTGTTATAGGTTAATATGTCCCAATTTGTTGTAATTATTCATGCTTAATATGTTCTTTTGGAAAATGTTTTATAGCTTGCATTCCTTGATTCATATTTGTAAATGTTGTGTTTTTTTTTTGCATGATGACACCACATACAGAGTTATAGCAAAGCATCAAGAAAACTACCATGATCTAAATATTGATAGTGATATTGTTGAACCTGACAACCATTTTCAACACATTCATAATGGTGCTGAACTCGAGGTGAGTGCTAAATATTAGAATATAATTGTTGTTTTATTATTTTTCATATCTCAATTTAATGTGTATTTCTTTTTGTTTTTGCAAAAAATGTATTGATCATAAACTCCAAGAAGGTGATAAAGTAAAGGTGTTGGATCCATATGACCGTGTGTGGGCATTGGGAGGATTCACTCACTATCTACTATACATGGAGTTGAATTGACCGGATCAGGGAACACAAATGTAAATATTATAAAGGTCACAAGTAACATACCCCTTCCTTATGATGACAAAATAGAAGGATCTATCCATCTGTAAGAGAAGGAAGGAGGCTTCACACGATGGCCACTAAGATATTTGCAAAAAATGACATAGTTGGTTTTTATCATAGCTGTTAGACAACTTGGCCCACTACTTTATGCAATAGTTGAAATGTATGTTCAACAATATTTTATTATCTGGTGTATTTGTAGACTTGGAAACTCTCAGTGACAATACTATAGAATGAAATTTTTGATTATATATATGATCATTTTATAGTTCATATAAATTGCAATATTATATGTTTAATTTGATTTTATGTTAGTTTTATTATGGTTTATATTTGTTTATGCAGTGGTTTTATTATGGTGTATATTTGTAAACTTGGAAACTCTATATTTGTAAACTTGGAAACTCTCATTGATAGTGCTGTAATACTTTGACATTTTTTATGATTATTTGGTAGTACTACTTTGACATATATATATATATATATATATATATATATATATATATATATATATATATACATATACATAT